>JAHTLZ010000288.1:5418925-5429179 GCA_023846285.1 Phrynocephalus versicolor
AATAAATAAATAAATAAATAAATAAATAAATAAATAAATAAATAAATAAATAAATAGAAGCCAGCTTGGGCATTCTAATTGCTCATTCACTGAATTAGTTGTTCATGGAAGGCTTGGGAATTTTGCATCCACGTTGGACTACAAACCCCATCACTCTCCCTTTGGAGATACCCACCTGCTGTGGCTCACCTGGGGGAAAAGGTTTAATGGGGGCCAAGCTCCACCAGAGCTTCCTATGCAGACAGGAAGCTGCCCCACGGCTACCCTGCAGGGGCCTGCGAGGTGCTCCCGAAGCCAGGATCATGGGATTTGTAGTCCCACATAAATCCCCCAATACCCACGCTTAAACGGAACCTGCAAAGCTCTCCCGGCTTCTCTGGCTCAGTTTCCTGCCCTAGGGGTGGGGGTGAGGGTAAGGAGCCATCCTCAGTGACATCAGACTGTAGGACCAGGTGTGCTCCAGCCCTTTTTAAGAAATCCTTCCGTCCACTTTTCCCATTTCGAAAAGCCCCATTCAGGACCCCAAACCAGCGCTGGGAAACCTCATTGGGGGATTACAAATCCCATCATGCTCCAGTCTACCTCCCCCCCCCCAATGGTGACCCTAGTCTATAGTTCCCCCACATCCCCCGGGAGTGCGGGTCTCCCTTCGCTCCCGACGGCCTCACCCGAGCCATAGCTGTCCTTTGCGGGCGGGCGGCTGCCTTCTCCTTCTCCTGCGAAGCTGCGGGTCTTCGCCTCCTCTGGGGAGCCGCCGGTGGGCCAGCGGGGCAAATCCACCGGGAGCTGGGCAGGCAGGGAAGCCGCCGCAGCAGCAGCAGGATCGCAGGCGCGCCACTCACCGCGGCTGTGGAGGAGGCGCTGCCGGCGGCGTTCCTCTCGAGGACCCGAGGAGGCGCCGAGACTCGGCCGGGTCTCCAAACTCCACTCGCGGTGGTGGCCCCGCCGGCTCGCGTTCCTCGCACCCGCGGCGTCGGAAGTGGCCAGCCCCAAAACCAGCGCGCACAGCAGAAGAAGCCTCTCCATGGTGGCGCGTAAAAAGGCGACCCGCGCACCGTCGCCAGCTGCTCTCCAGCAGGACCTACAAGGGGCCAAACCCACCCGGCTGGGCTTTATAAGGCAATCCCCCCTGGAAACAGCTGGCGAAAACAGCTGGCGCCCGGCTGGCCCGCCGGCCCCGATCCCCAGCCGCCCCCCCCTCCATCAGCCCCCTCCTCCTTTCTGCTCCAACCCCAACAACGACTTCTGCGGAGTCGCTCCTGGCCCCGATCCCCAGTCAGCCAAGTCAGACATCCCCTCCCCTAAATTAAACTCTCCAGTCGCTGAAAGGTGTATTAGTAGCAAGCAGGATCTTTTCCGTCCCTGGTTTCCCAGATTTGAAGATCGGTTCATCCTGATCCCCATATTAACAATTCCCAATTGTATTCTGTTCACGGCACTCCCAAGTTCTGAACTAGAATTGTATATAAATACATCCAATAATAGTCTTACAGCATTTAACTATCCCAAGAGGCCAGGTTCAAAATTTGGTACATGTATTTATTAACAATTTGGTGCATACATTTAGAAACAAACTTCCTGTCTGGCTTTAAAAACGTCTCAGAAGCATCAGACGTCCCCCGTCCCCCACACTATCCCTTCAGGAAAAGTCTTCCCTCATTTAAAAATGCTTTGAGCTAACCGGTGGCACCTACTCCCACGTGAGTTGTAGAAACGCCCCCTTAGTTTATGACAACAGGGGCATGATTGCAGAAGAGACTGTCTCCAGAAATACAGATATCTAGTTGTTGGTTCCACTGTTGTTTCACACTGCAATTCAGCCATATTTTAGTGCATTGTCTGTCATGCTTGGATCCCCAGATATTCTTGGACAGTGACTCTCAGAAATCCTGGCCAGCACCATTGATGGTGACGTTTTAGTTGGGGAACATCTGGAGACCCAAGGTTGGGAATCACTGAGTGGCAAATGGTTCAAGAAGACTTGGGCAGCTGTAGACCTCCAGGTGTTGCCAAATCGGACATCTCATCTGCCTAGTAAATGCTGAGGGGTTATGGGCATGGCAGCCCCCCAAATACATGAAAAACTATGAAACAGTCCTTCTGAGTGTAGAAGAATTCTGTCTAGGACAGCTTCCATCTTCTCCCATCTGGTCACCTCCGGTTGAGTTAGGACAGAAATCACATAACTAGCTCATTTTGACCTATGATGTGCTGGTTGGGGTTTCTGGGAGCTGCAGTCTGAAAACCACCTGGGGATCCAAGGATGGGGGTTGGAATGCTGTCCATTCATTTTCCCCCTGCAGATGTTTTCAACATCAGTCACAGCAGACAGACATGCAGCCCAGGAATGTACAGAGAGCCAAATTTGAGAAGCACTGCTCTAAAATGAAGGGTGATGTGGACTAGATTATTCTAGATGCCGTAGTCTGAAAGGTGGTCTTTACCTTGTCCTGCCATAGAACAAGCTCCATCTGCCTTGGTATCGCTTGAAGGAGAATGTCAAAAAAAATGAAACCAGGGACCTGGTATATAGAAAGAACTGTAATATTGACCCAGAACCAGTTGAGGTTGCCTTCAGTTTCTGCAGAAGGAAAAAAAGAAACTGACTCTATACCTCCCACAATCCCAACTTATCCAAGCTAGATAATTTTAAAAAATAATAATAAGAGGCAAAGGTAATGGATTTGTAGATGGACAGGTCCTTTTTTTTTGTTTGGTTTGTTCATTTTGGTAAAGGAGGGCTTGACCAAACATGGTTCTGCAGAGGTTCTGGTCCAAAAACCCTTATCAGCCTCAGTCAACCAAGCCCGTGATAAAGAATGTTGGAAGGTGCAAACAGCAAAAGCACACAGGAGGAATTAATAAGGGGGTCTTAAAAGACAAGCCAGATGTGCTGGAGGGCAAAAGAGAAATGAACTACTCCAGGTTTAAAAAAAAAGGAATTTGTCCAGTCCATTGGCTTCCAATCTTGGCTTCCCAGATGTTCTTCCCAGACTGCAACTCCCAGAAGCCTTTGGTGGCCCAGCTAGCGGTGGAGACTTCTGGGTGTTGCAGTCCAAGAACACAGGGTTTGCTCAAGGTTGGGAGCCATTGGTCTAGCACAGTGGTGTCCAAACTTTGGCCCTCCAGATCTTTTGGACCACAACTCCCACAGTCCTTTGGCGTTGGCAATGCAGGCTTGGAACTCTGGGAGTTGTGATCCAAAACATCTGGACTCTAGTGAGTTAAAAACATAGCAACCTTCAGTGCTGCGAATCCTAAAAGCAATGAGTTTATGACAATTCTACAAGATCTTTCTTGGCAAAGCATACCAAGGGCTGTCCTCAGAGGCAGGTCAAACTTGCCACCAGCTGTTACTCCAAGTCATCAATGGTAAAGAGAATCTCTGTGGAGGAATCTTGGCCAGGCCTGTTATCAAGAGTCTCAGCAGTGAAACCAGGGCTGAGGACACCCGGAAGGGCACGAGATGGGGAACCACTAGCAGTTCTTCTCCCAAGATCCTCTGGGGCAAAGGGCAACCTGACGTTCTCCTTCCTGGACATTCGGGTGCTACCCCCGGAGATGCTCAGCGGTGGGGTCACGCAGGCACCATAAGTCTCCGGGCGGTCAATGAGCTTCGTGTCCCAAGAAATGCCAAAATCGTCCTCTTCCAGCTCCTCCAGAGGATCTCCCCCCACACAGGACGGTGTACAGTTCCGGAATTTGGACAAAAAGCAGAAGAGGCCAATTAAAACTAACACCACACCAAATATCGCTGTGAGGAACACATAGAATCTCCAGTCTCCTGGGAAGAGATTTAGAAACAAAAGCAAAGCATGTCACTTTTTTTATCATATATTGTCTTATGTCATTTTCTGAGCTTAGAGGAGGGGCAAATAATTTTGGTGCTTCCAAGGGCCAGGTGTTTGTTCCATTGTTTCTTGCCTGTGTTATCCTCTGGGCCACCGAGTCTGCCATATGTCATCAATCAATCAGTCAGTCAGTCAGTCACACCGAGGCACAAATAATTTTCCAGTTCTGATAAACTGGTTTTTTGAGGAGGTAAATGATGTTACAGGAGAGATGGTAATACAGTAGGACCCTGGTATCTGCTGGGGATTGGTTCCAGGCCTTCCCGTGGATAATGAAAATTGTGGATAAGAGAGAACATCTGCCCACCCACCTCCAAACTGCTGTTTCCTGACAGTAGCTTGCTTTAGGACTGCTATTTTGAGACAGTAGCTTGCTTTATGGCTGCTGTTTGTGACAGCAGCTTGCTTTACAGACGCTGCTTGTGACAATAGCTTGCTTTACAGCTGCTGTTTGTGACAATAACTTGCTTTGTGGCTGCTGAATTATTTAATTTTTGCCCCTCTACCAACCGTGGATAACTGAATCAGTGGATAATGAATCAGCGGACACAGGAGTCCTACTGTAGTGGTATGAGGAAGGACCTTCAGCTCTCATTCCCCCCACCCCCACCCCCACCAAGGCCAGGAGACTGACAAAAAGAGATGTTTGGCCAACTCCGAGCAAAGCAGACTCGTATTTCAGATAATCTCCCCAAAACTTAGAACAAAATCCATTTAAATTACAGCTGCAAAACGCTTCCCTATTCCTGCACAGCGTGTTCAGTTGCCATGCTGGCGAAGCTGGAATGTTGGAAGTAACTTGTCCAATAAGTAACTCGTCCCAGGCTCTGAGAGACACACCCCTCCCCTCCCCGCCTCCTCTATCCACTTTCCTGCCTTCCTCTTCCCAGCGTTTGCAATCTTGGGCTGGTTCCAGCCTCTTCCCTCGAAAGAGAGACGGGGCGGGGCCGGGGGCTTCTCACCTACCCAAAGCGCCGCCGGCTTCTACGCGTGTCTCTTCCGCACGTAGGGACGAGGCGGGCTCGGTGGCTTCGGCCGCAGACCTCCAGGGGCAGCCCAGGGACCCCTCCTGGCCCGACTCGGGAGACCCGGGGGACGACAGGAGGCACGCCACCACCTGGTCCATGAGGAGGAGCCCTTCTCTCCCAGCAGGGCACGTGGGGAAAGACGCCCCTCCTTGTACACGCAACTCCTTTCCTTGCTCAGAAACGAGGGCCGGAGGAGAAGGTAATTCGGATCAGGTGGCTTGGGCCGGATCCTGAACCGCTACCCCCCCTTTCCACCCTCCTTCCCTTTAAGGAGTCCCGCTCTGAAATCGACCGCCTCCGAAAACCTCTTTTGCATTTGATTTCATTTGTTATTATTATTATTTTGCAAATAAAGGAATAGGAAGCAAAAGCGCGGCAAATCAACTTTTAAAAGCTAAACGAAAAATCAGTTAAAAACTTTTCTACTTCCTTGGCACACACTAAATTTTAAACAGAGGTAGACCAATATCAGTCAACAGGCTGAAAAAATCCACACAAAAAAGTTTTAGGGTTTTAACTTCTAATTAAAAACTTTACAACTGTTGTCACCCCAGTGCGCAACTCCTCCGGACTAGCCAGGAGGTCACCCCATTTCTCTCAAAAAATACATTGATTCTTCTTTGTTTTTCTGGAACACAAATAGCAAAGATAAATTCCCTATATAGCCTTGGAACCATGACGATTTAAGGTTCCTTTTCTCATTCTGGTTTCACACGCTCATTCATCATGAATGGCCATATTCCACATTTCTTCCCAACATTCTTCCATTTTAAACAGAGTATTATTTTTCCAATATTTTTTTCCAATATTCTCCTTGTCACAGTAACCATAATAGTAATTAATCCCTTTTCCTCTTTCTTCAGTTGACAACTACACCCCCCTCTAATGCATAGCAACCCTATCTCCTCCTCCTCCTCCTCATCATCATCATCATCACCACCACTACCACCACAAAACTGCCTAGCTAGAAGGGATCCTATACAATTAGTTCAACCTTTGTCAAGGAAACCCCCGTGGTGGAATTGAACTACCAACCTCTGGATCTGCAGCCAGAAACCTAAGCCAGAGAGAGAGATCCAGTGGGGTTTTCAAAGCAGATGAGATATGGAAGGAGATGTTTGTAACAGATTCTCCACCATCCGTGAACTTCCCTGCACAACAGGGAATTCAAACCAAGGTATCTTGGGTTCTTGTCTACTACCCAGTACACTGCCGTGGTGTGGTTAATGGAGCTTACTGCTTTAGAAGATATGATTCGAACTGTGTTTGATGTATCGGGAGGCAGTATGGCATAGGGGGCGGAGTGCGATCCTAGAACTAGCCCGATCCATGTTCTACTTCCTCCTCTCACCCTTGGGACTGACTGGGTGGCCTGGGGCCAGTCGCTAGCTGACCGTTCCCCTACCTTGCAGGGATGTTGTGAAGTTAAAGCAAGGAAGCGGGTAGACAGCTCAAAAGAGCAAAGCAAAGTGTTCTGCTTATATACTCCCCCATACCACTTCAGGTAGTCTCTGGGAGGTTTACAGTTTAATTATGCAGGCTACACATCCCCCCCAAAGCAGGATGGGTACTCATTTTACTGACCTTGGAAGGATGGAAGGCTGAGTGAACCTTGAGCCTGCTACCTGGGATTGAACCCCAGCTGGTGAGCAGAGTTTTACCTGCAGTACAGGCATTTAACCACTGTGCCATGGGGCTTGGTGGCGATTACCATATGAGCATTTTGGGGAGAAAGGTGGGAAAGATGTGTTTTAAGTAAATAAAAATAAATTAGCTCTTGGAGGAAAGTTGAGTTAAAAATGGAGCAAGCTTTTAAAAATAAAAGCTGGGATGTAAAGGAGAGCCATAGGGGTGACTAAAAGTCATGAGCTGAGAATTGCAGCCTTCCCCCCCCCCCACAACAATCGGACACTATGGCTTGAAGTGCTAGAGAGACCAAATAGTGTGGGGCCTTCAGCATTGGTGAATTCCATCATCCTTCTCCACTGGCCACACGGGCGGGCTGGTGTTGTAGTCTAGCAGCATCCAGAGGATGGCCCTTCTCCCACACTGGCCAGCTCCCTTCTGCAAAGAATGGGTAGTAATAGAAACTCCCAAGAGTGGCTTCCTTTGGTGCAGAGGGACCCTCCCTGGGAGACCCATCTGGCACCCTTATTTGCAACTTCAGGACCATGGAGAGCATCCTCTGCCTCCATCAACCATATACCCAGTGGACCTTGGTATAACAAACAGTTTGTGTAACATAAAATCTCTACAACATAAAAAATTCCGGAAATAGGGGGAGTTTGCTTAACATAATCGCCTATGGGGAGAATCTGTACAACATAAAAATGGGATTACTCCGTTTTCAATGCATTCCTATGGGGATTTGTACAGTATAAAGGAAAATTTGCTTAACATAATTTCATTTGGAACGAATTAATTCCTTTATATAAGGTGCCACGCACGCACGCACACACACACACACACACACACACACACACACACACACACACACACACACACAGAGTGGTACCCCAACTTAAGATCAGCTCGATTTAAGAGCAATTTGACTTAAGAGCAGAAAACTGTTGGTGTTTTAAATGCTGCCTTACAAATTTTAGATATGGTCTGCTCAATTTACATTTTTTAATTTTTTTTATTTTTTAACTTACCTTTTCAGTTTTTTAGATAGGTATCCCAATTTAAGAGTAGTTTGACGTAAGAGCATGCATTCAGAACAGATTAAATTCTTAAATTGAGATACCGCTGTATATATATTTGCAACTTCAGGACCGCAGAGAGCATTCTCTGCCTCCATCAGTCATATATCTATATCTATATCTATCTATATCTATATGTATAAACCATCAAATGCTAGCTTTCTGGCCTTTCATGAGGGTGGACATCAATCATCTGTGGACTGTGGAGGAAAAAATAAAACACCACATTGTCAAAAATCCTGTTTTTTTTAAAGAGGTAAACTGAGGAGTGCAAAGTCAGTAGTAAATCCCACCTGAGACAGCAACTGAAGAGATGAAATTACATCTGCATGTATTTTTGATTTTTTTAAAGTGGCTTAATAAAGGTAACTCTTGCCTTTGGAAGTAGGTGCACCTCCACTTGCCTATTGATTATATACAAGGACCGCATGGCTTTTAAAAACCCTTTTATTTAATATATATCTAGATTTCCACATTTAGGTAGCACTCCCAGAATGGAGTATTATGGGAAGTGTAGTCCGGAGACTCCAAAAAAAAAATGACCTTTTCCCAAGACATGCAGAAATACACAAAATAAGAACACTTCTACTTAGAGAACCACCTGCTACCTTTCACAGATCCCAGAGTGCCCCCACCTTACAGTTGGCATCCCATAACCTCTTTAGCTTGCAGCTGCAGAGTATAACAGAAGTTTAACACACACACAAAAAAAAAAACCACCCAAGAGGCCAGTAATAAAAGGAGACAAACTTTATTGGTGATTTGGTGATACACATACATCTGAAAATATGCATTTGGCACGTGTCTGTGTAAAAAACAGCTCCTTGAAAACCCAAAGAATACCATCCCGGAAGGATACACACAATGCTCTCTGGCCTCTTCAGGGTTAACATACAGAAGCAGTCATACAATTCTTGAGATTAAAAATCCTTGGGGGATTATATAAACCTGTGTTAAGGGTGTAGACCCTTCTTTGGCTCATGCAGATCTCGAGAAATTGGTTCGGGAACACTTCAAATTGGAGGCAACACAGCAAAATCAAATCTTAAGTCAGTTTAAGGGCATTCCCTTGGGAATAAACCTACCCCCATCAGCTCAGTGTTTCCTAGGGCAGTACGCTGCTTTGTCAGAGCTTCACAATTCAGGTTTAATTTCAGGGACTGCCCCTAGATTTAATCTATTTACCGGTCTGACTCAGTCACTCTCAACCAAACCCACAGAGGCGAGAAACCTTGGTTGTTCCCCTGTTATAGAAGAACTGGAGGTGCCCATAATGGGAAAGATATGGTGTTCTAGAGTGAGCAGCTCCCATCATGCCCTGTTACTGGATGGAGTGGCTGGGGATGATGGAGCATCCAGTCCATTGAGATCTAGACAGTGGCTGGCTCTCTGTCCCTGGCTATGTGGCAAAGCCTCTCCCCCAAAGTTCTGTTGGGTTGTCATTCTGGAGAGGTCCTCTCATGGGAGATGATCTTTTAGGTTGGAAAGACAGAGGACCGGGAGTTGTGGCCTCAAGCCCCCCTCCCTCAAATTTTTTCCCCCTGGCCAAATGGTCCAATGACGGCTTGATCACTCCTGCTGGCTTTTCTCTCCTGACCAGAAAGCAAGGGGGCTGAAAAATGGGGCACCGTCCCTGGTGGCTCCTTTCATCTCCAATACAGGTTCCTCGAAACCATTGCATAAGGCCAGGGGGAAAGTGGGGTGCGGTGAAAAAAAATACCCTCCACATGAACTGCCATGGCACAGTGGTGTTGTGGTTTTTAAAAAGACAACAGTAAAGAACAATCTTGATTAGAAATATTCAAAGACAGCACTACAATTTCTTTCTTTTAAAAAGAGTCAGTCAAACACACACGATTAAAAGCATAATCAAGTTGGGCGTTTTTTTCATTTCCAATTCTTTTGATTCTAAAAACAAACTAATTTCTTGTAATACACCCAGGGAGGAGGACTGCTTTGGCAGAGATACCAAGCGTCACAAAAACCACCAAGTTACTATTCTGACTCTTTGTTTTCCCAGTCGTCTCCAAGTCTTCTCCTCTTCCTCTTGAACTCCGGTGGGGGAGGTATGGCCACATGCTGGGGAACAAGCACCAGCCGGGCTGCATCGTCTCCTGAGCTGGAAGGCAAGACCTGGGCCGCAACTTTTCCTGCATCAGGAGGCACTAGCCAGGCTGCAGCCTCTCCTGAGCTGGAAGGCAAGAACTGGGTTGCAACTTTTCCTGCATCAGGAGGCACCAGCCAGGCTGCAGCATCTCCTACGCTGGAAGGCAACACCTGGGTTGCAACTTTTCCTGCATCAGGAGGCACCAGCCAGGCCGCAGCATCTCCTATGCCGGAAGGCAACACTTGGGTTGCAACTTTTCCTGCAGCAGGAGGCACCAGCCAGGTCTCAGTCTCTACTGTGCTGGAAGGCAACACTTGGGTTGCAACTTTTCCTGCAGCAGGAGGCACCAGCCAGGTCTCAGTCTCTACTGTGCTGGAAGGCACCAGCCCAGCTGCATCCTTTCCTGCACTGGAAGGCCCTGGCCAAGCCACAGCCTCTCTTGGTCCAGAAGGCACTAACTTGGCTGCCACCTCTCCGGCATCAGAAGACACCAGCTTGGTTGCAACCTCTCCTGTGCCAGAAGGCTCCAACTGGGCCGCAACCTCTCTGGCATCAGAAGGCACCAT
>JAHTLZ010000288.1:5429189-5457758 GCA_023846285.1 Phrynocephalus versicolor
GAAGGCTCCAACTGGGCCGCAACCTCTCTGGCATCAGAAGGCACCATCTTGGCTGCAACCTCTCCTGTGCCGGAAGGCACCATCTGGGCTGCAACCTCTCCTGTGCCGGAAGGCACCATCTGGGCCACAACCTCTCCTGTGCCGGAAGGCACCATCTGGGCCGCAACTGTGCCAGAAGATTCTCCAGTGGGACCAGAAGCTGTTGGATCTGCAAGAGTCATAAGAGAGTGGCTAGTTGCCTCGCCTGTTTGGTAGCCAAGGTTAAGGACACCCGGCTCCATGACAGCAGAAGATTCTCCAGTGGGACCAGAAGCCGTTGAACCTACAAGAGTCAGAAGAGAGTCGCTAGTTGCTGCCCCTGCTTGGTACCCAAAGTTACGGACACTCAGCTCCATGACATCAGTCCTGTCCTGTGCAGGAGAGTCAGCCAAAGATTTGAAAGGATCCCAAAGAGAGTATGGCGGGGGCTTCTCCCTTTCCTGATAAGGTGGAGGAGGGTCAAGGTCAAAGCGAATGGCGACAGGGCTGGGAGGCCGAACACTGTAGTGCACCGAAGGGCAGGTGGGAGGCCGAACCTCGTACTGCGCAGGTGACGGGTCGGGATGATCCAAACAAGGGTAGCACAGACGCTCACAACGTTCACAGGTGCAGGCGCAGAATTTGCAGAAGGCCCAGGAACAAAACACAAAGCCTATCATTCCAAACACAACCCAGAACATTCCAAGCTTCGCTAGAAAGAGAAGGGGGGAAAAAAACAGTCAGTCGTCCCTTCTAATGCACTGAGAGATTAAAATATCTGCCCTGCTTTTTCTACCCACCAACCCAGGCATCTAGTAGGAAGTTTAGGAAAGCAGACACTCATCACAACAGTCCCCCACCACCCCAATGCAGGCAACTGTAGCCATCCATTTCAATAAACAAGGGGCAGGTCTTTTGTAGTGCTAACACCTCTTAGTTGCCCAATTTCAGGCCAACCAAGCCCCAGTCCTCCAATATTTTATGATATAACCCAGACAGCTGGCAATAACCCTGCTGCTATGAAAATCCAGCCCTTGTGAGGGCCAGCAGGGAAGCTTGAGCAGCACAGATGTTGCTCTGTTCCAGTGGTTCTCAACCTGTGGGGGGTCCCCAGATGTTCCTGGACTACAACTCCCAGAAACCCCTTCCAGCATAGCGAGTGGTGGAGGTTTCTAGGTGTTGCAGTCCAGGAACATCTGGGGACCCACAGATTAAGAACCACTATTCTATTCCTTGCTCTTAAGCCTGTTTTGGGACTAGGACTCCTTGAGAGCTTGCTCCATTACACTGCTGCTTTGGCCTTTTCTTCACAGCCCCCAAAAACCCTTTCCAACACAGACTGTACTTGTTCCTGAAGCCCTACTTTGGAACTAAGAGCAGCACCCCATCTGGAGGATACTGGGACGTAGTCCAGTCAAATAACCCCCCCCCCTCCAAGACACACACAAAGAGCAAAGTGGGATTAAAATCTGTTCCAACTGCCATGCTCATAAGATCCGCTGAAAAGGGCCTGGGAGGATCCCATTATGGGCTAGTCCCAAGGTTTCTAGGTCAGTTGCCAAAGTGGCAACTAAGCCCAAACATGGCCCCATGTTGTAAGCCATCAGCTGGGTGATTCCTAGACCCAACACTCATAAATAATCCAGCTCATGGGTTATAGAGCCTGGCGTACACCCATTGCTACCACTTTAAAGTCGCCAAGCTGGGACAGAAGTTTTTCCTTACCCACAGCTTAGAAGGGCTCAGGATGCCACCGGACTAAGGCCAGCAGCTGGGCAAAGCAAGAAAACAGGGAGAAAAGAGTCTCATAAGTTTGAAGTGAAAACCTCAAGAGAAGCAGTCCTTTCTGCGCCTAGAATTAGATCAACAGTTTGGGCCTCGGGTGGTGGAGCCTAGTGGGTTGGGATTTCAGTTCCCCAGGAGGCCTCCTGGACAAGGAGCGTTGGATTCCATGGTCCATAAGGTCTCTTTGCTCCTCTGCAATTCTATTACTCATTATTACTCAAAACTACAAGGCACGGTCAATCAGAAACATAAAAACATTGACTGGTATTGTCCACCAGGATGAAGTTTCAACCAAAAACTAAGTACAGTATCTGCTAAAAAACACCATGGGTGTGTGCTGTTCTGAACATTCCCAGTTCTTTTGGTAGCACATCGGATGGTGTTTTTTCACTCTGCAGCTGCTTGTCATACTTTGTGGAATTTCTCCATAGGGTTCCCACTGTTGTTAAATTAAAAAGCTCTTTAAAAGCTTCGTTTTAGCCTAAACCAGTGGCTCTCAACCTGTGGATGTTCCTGAACTGCAACTCCCAGAAATCCCTTCCAGCCCAGTGAGTGGGGGTGGCTTCTGGGATTTGCAGTCCAGGAACATCTGGGGACCCACAGGTGGAGAACCACTGGCCTAAACTATCGCGGTACACCACCACCTTGAGCGCTGCCTCCACCCTGATGGATTCCTGCAAGGGGGGGAAATACTTTTCTAACTTTAGACCACCACTAGGTACAGTAAATGCAGAAAGGAGCCGCTAAGTAACCGACATTCCTCGAGGAGAGTAGATTATTCCCCTTGGGGAAACAAACAAACAAACAAAACAAACAAACAAACAAACAAACCACCCTTCTTAACTGCCGGCGGGGCGCTGGTTCTTACATGGTTTAGTTTTGCCCGGAGATTGGAGGGTACTTTCGGTGCCGGTGGGAGGGTCGAACTCGTGTTTTCGGGCCAGGAGAGCGCCGGTGATGGCTCCGAGGCTTGGCGGAGGCTGGAGGCTGGTGGTCTCTCGTAAATCCGGCACCTCCGTGACCATCTTCGGCTCCTGCCCAGCGGGTTGGGTCGTGCTTTCTTCTCCGACGTTCTCGTCCGACGGGAGCGCGTTGGGGCGCCGCAGGGCGCGCAGGCAGAGCCTCTGATCCAGGCGGGCCTTCTCCGCGCCGCAGCAGTAAGGCGAGTGGCAAGGCCCGCAGCAGAACCGGCCGTCCGCCCCGTCGAGGCGCTTCGGACACTGGAAAGGGGCGTAAGTCCACGCCCGGCACACCTCGCCCTGCTGGCTCCCCGGCGAGGCCACCGCCGGCGCCCAGAGAAAGCAGAGGGCCCCTGGGACAAGAGTCATCATCATCATCATGGCGCGCAAGGTGGCCGCGGAGCCTAACTTTGCCCCCCAAGGTGCCTGGCCCACCCTCCCCATCGGAGACACCCCGCAGCTGAGCGCGCCCCCAACGCGCGCCCTGGGAGACGCCGCCTTCCGCCCGCTGGCTTTATAGCCCGCCGCGGGAGAAGCAAGTGGACCCAGCTGGCGGGGCCCCGATCCGCGCCCCCTACGGCCCTTGGCCTCCCATATAGACCTATATGGAGGGGGGGGAGAGAAGGGAGCAGCGGCAGGGGTCCCTTTACTCAAAGAGGCGCCCTCCCTGCGCCAAACTCCCCAGGAAGTCTGCCTGGCACCTCCCAGGAGGAGGAGGGAGCTCCCTGAGGCAACGTTGGATTCCCTTGCGAGTAAAACCTTCCCAGGATCGGCCTCGCCCACACCTGGGAGAGCTGTGGTTACTGTGAATGGGAACCACTTGGTCCTGGGAGCCTGAAGGGATTTGGGAGAATGGAATTTACAGTAGGCAAGTGGCGGTGATGCTGCCTAGGGGCTATAGCCAAAGAACCTTGCTTTTCAGGTCTACAGGCAGCAGCTCCCGGAGGTTGTCCTTTAAACAAAAGCTGCAGGCTTGAGGAGGCTTCTGCCTTGGATCATGGCCAGTTATCATGGGCTGAGCACAGCACTGCAACACATCAGAACAGAAGAACATAAGAAGAGCCCTGCTGGATCAGGCCAAAGGCCCATCTAGTCCAGCCTCCTGTATCTCACGGTGGCCCCACCAGATGCCTCTGGGAGCACACGGGACTAGATATCTTTCTCCTGATACCCCTCCCCTGCATCTGGTCCTTGAAGGACCCTGGTTTTAAGCCTGGAGATTACACATCATCATGGTTTGGGGATGGACACAAGACAAAGCCTTTACTCCTTTGCCTTGAAGAGGGGGGGGGGAGGAATTTCACCAGGTGTAAGGTATCCAGCGAGCTCTCCAGCCCCCTCTTTCCCAGTTTTGTTTCATCTTCAGCACCTTTCTGTGTGCTCCTTTTATATCATATTCCTATTCGCTTTGCAGAGTTTTGCTCAGCATAGACACCACCGGGGCAATCCCTCCTGGCACAAAGCCTGACAAAGACCTGAAGCCTCCAGGATCCAAGATGACTAAATGGATTGAGAGAGTCACTCTGCAGATGGAAGAGTGAGAACCTGATGACTAGCTAAAAGGAAAGTGTGGGTGCAGGGAGGGCATCGCTGAAAGGGAGATGGGAGGCCAGCCTCTTACAGAAAGGCTGGAAAAAAAGTGATGGGTTGAAAATTACTGGAGAGCTCACAAGACGGGCATCCTTCATCCAGAAAGCTGGATCCCTTTTGTGGTAAGTGAAACAGTTAAAATAGAACACAAGCATGGGTCACTCGTTATCAGAACTCCAGCAAAGTCACACACAAGAGATAGGTCCATTGCATGCACTAGTTAAGCCATTTAAGTTTTCTGCTCCACCAACACTCAGGGGATGCTGGGTTTTGCCTAGATAGATAGATAGATAGATAGATAGATAGATAGATAGATAGATAGATAGACAGACAGACAGACAGACAGCACCTTGCAAAGAAAGGGGATTTATGGGCAACTCTTGCTCTTTGACTCTAGAATATTCCCGCAACTGGCTTGGAATCCCTGTGGCAGATACATAGTATTTAGACCGTCTGCCTCTTCTTCCAGGGTCAGGCTCCTGTTTCACAGAGGGGTCTACAGGAGAGCCACTGGCAAGCGAGCCCAGGCAGGGCCGGGAGGGGATCGTGTAACGCTTACCAATGTTGGGTCCCCAGGCATTCTTTGGTTGCTACTCTCCACAGCCCTTGTCAGCCCAGCTAGTGAAGAAGGTTTCTGGGCATCGCAGGTCAAGAAAGTCGGGGGCTGCTGGTGTCGTGGAAAGAGTGTTGGACTGGGACCCAGGAGACTTGGGTTTCCAATTCCAAGTCATGGCCATGGAAACGCTCAAGGGTGGGTCAGTGATAATTGCGGGCCACTCCTTCAACATCGTACACGGAGGGGTGACCCTGTTGGGATCGCCCACGCCAGAAGGAAATTGACATTGTGGAGAAATGACACAGGAACCTTTAAGTAACCCACAACCTGTCCCAAAATCTACTACAAATCAGCTTGTCCACCCTGGCTGTACTTCAGCAAAAGTACTGTATGGACAGAACCACTCTGAGGATAGGCTGTAAACGCATCTGTGCAGGGTGTTTGTCCTTGTGCCATTGGGGTCGGGCTCCCAGGATGGGAGTAAGGAAATCCAGCTTCTAACCCAAGGAAACCCGCCACAGGGTGATCATGCTGCACCTTCAGCTCATCTACCTCGCAGGGTTGCTGTGGGGCTTGAAGCTTGGAGGCAGGCAGAGGTGAAGGTCACCAGGGTCTCACTGAAAGAAAAGTGGTGCCAGAAACAGCTAAGCATTGTGAAGAGCTAGGTTCAAGGAGAAAACCACAAAGTGGGATGAGTATTTTATCTGTTGGGTAAGTATTTTATCTGATGTTAAGTCCCCTCGGGTCCCCTGGGGGTGGAAAGGTGGCCAATAAATAATTTAAATAAATGAATATGCCAGATCATTTGCTCTGGCAGAGTCTCACATTGCAAACCAGTTCAATCCCTCCGCTTGTCAACTCACGATATAGTTTATTAATGATTGGGCACTTACATTTGTACACGTGAATTTCATAAATGTTTGTGCTCTTTAAAAAATAAAATTGAAAATAAAGACAAGAGTTCTCGGCGGTACTTGCTCCAGGAGTCCGGCCTTGCTTCCCCATCTCTCTGAAGGAGGCACAGAAGTAGTCACATAATTCTGAAAAGATCGGGGAAGGCTTGGGGGGGGGGGTGCCACATCTTGCATCCCCTCCATGGTTACTCTTTAGACGTGGCCCTGGCTTATGCCAACAGAGGCAAAAGCCCTGCTAGGGTTAGGAGATCTTCAGAACCCCACAAGGATCTGTAAGTCAAAACTGCCTAGAGGCGGAAAAGAAGAAAAGCGTCAAAAGGAAATTAGGTGATACCTTTATTTGTCACAGCTAAAACAAAAAATATGAGGTGAGCTTTCGAGAGCAACTTGTTATCTTTATCAAAGCATTGTACCAGAGATGCATTCTTGACAGTAGGTGTTGTCTATCAGGCACTGAGAATCTTTTGGTGAGATGAAATTTTCAGTGCCTGATAGACGAGACCTACTGTCAAGAATGCATCTCTGGTACAATGCTTTGATAAAGATAGCTTAGCTCATATATATATATATATTTGTTTTAGCAGTGACCAATAAAGGTATGACCTAACTTCCTTTTGAATTTGTTTCTCTGGTCACGTGGCTAAACTATTTAACTTTAAAAGAAAAAGGGTTGTGGATACATTGTTCCATAGCATTTACATATGTCCATTATAAGAGGTGGTTCATACACTGGCGAAGTAGTCCACCCCATTCATAGAAACCCATAAAAACTGCAGCTGAATGAGTAGCTTTCGGAGCTGGATACAGACAAGTCTTTAAAATGGGGTTGTTCCAGAGGTCACCATCAAGAGCCCCAGAGGTGCGGCTTTTCTTCCCAGGTCATCACTGGTCGATTGGAGCATCTGCTTCTGAGCCAGGCTCCGAGGTGTGGCCACCGGCAACGTTCCTGTGCACCAGAGGCTTCAGCTCAATCTCTTCCTGGGGGCTTCCGCCCTCTGCGTGATGCAGGTTCGGCACAGGGGAGGGAGGGAGGGAGTCCCAGTTGCTTGGATGGTCCTCGTCGCCATTAAGGGGTGGGTCCTGCTGAGAATAAGGAGGAAGAGGAGGAAGAGGACCGAGGCTTTGTGCCAGCCGAGAGCGGTGGAGATCCGCACAGTGTACCCACTCTTGGTTCATGTAGTTGAGCAGGCCTGCATGCCAGTAGCGTCTTGGGCGGTGGAAGTACCTCTCCTTACAGTAGCAGACCAGGAAGCAAAAAAGTGTGGTGGCCAGTAGCAGGAGGAAGAACTGAGACAAAGGCCAAATTCCTGGAAGGAGAAGGCAGATCCATAGAATCACAGAATCATAGAGTTGGAAGAGACCTCAAGGGCCATCTAGTCCAACCCCCTGCCATGCAGGAACCCCCATCACAATATTTCTGACAGATGGCCATCCAGCCTCTGCTTAAAAACCTCCAAAGGAGGAGACTCAACCACCCTCCTTTGTGGCAGCATATTCCACTGCCGAATAGCTCTAACTGTCATGAAGTTCTTCCTGATGTTCAAATGGAATCTCTTTTCCTGTAGTTTGAAACCATTGCCCCAAGTCCTAGTCTCTGAAGCCATGGAAAACAAACCTGTTCCCTCTTCAATATGACATCCTTTCAAATATTTAAACATAGCTATCATATCCCCCCTCAGCCTTCTTTTAGAGAGGCTAAACATTCCCAGTTCCCTAAGCCATTCCTTATAAGACATTTCTTCCAGACCTTCAACCGTCCAGGTCACCCTCCTCTACACCCGCTCGAGGTTGTCAACATCCTTTTTCAAAATGGAGTCACACAGAACTGGACGCAGGACTCCAGGTGGGGTCTGACCAGAGCAGAATAGAACAGAATAGATCCATCAGTCATGGCTAGGTTTAGGAGCTGCCCAAGATTTATTTATTTATTTCGTTTGCTGTCCCAGGCCCAGTTATTTTGACTCCTGAAGCAACAAGCAGGACAGAGCGCCTCTCCTCCCTGGTTAATCAAGCAAAGGGAAAAATTAAACACCTGGCCCGCTGGCTCAGTGGTTTGGGTCTCCTGGTGCAAAGCCTGAGGTTGGGCCCCAACCCTGCCCAAATTTCTAAATATGGAGGTGATTAGAAAAGGGACCCCCAAGGGGAAATTGTTACTCCAGGGCAGAAAGGCAGGTAGACGCTCCCAGCACCAGGAGGTTCTACCCTGCGCCAGGACTCCTCCCGACCGCCCTCGAGTGGATGGGCTCAGGGGGCCCTCTTACCAGGGAGGCGACTGGGAGTCACGGGCGGGCTGGTGGCCGCCGGGCTGGTGAAGGCGGCGTCCTGAGCCGCCGGGCGGAAGCACCGTCTTTGCTCCAGGCGGCCCCCCCAGGAGGAGCAGCAGTAAGGCAGCTGGCAGGTCCCGCAGCAGAACCTGGCGTCCGAGGGGCAGCGGAAAGCTTCCGCGGGCAAGCCGCCCCTCGAGGGCCAGATCCTGCACCATTCGCCTTCCTCCCGCGACCACGCGCCTCCTGGGGCCCATTGGAGGAGGAGGAAGAAGAGGAGGAGTTGCAGCGCGCACAGCAGGGCGCACATCCCGAGCCGGCGTCAAAATCCCACCTCCCTTTCCCAACGCCCTCCTGACAAAACTGGTCGCCCAACCAACCCTTTTCTTTTACCTCGCCTTGATGAGGCTTCAACTCGCCTCAGCTGATTCCGATCCCCGCCCCGATCCCCGCCCGTCCATCCACAGTGGGCCAGTTCCCTTCAGAGTTATCCATTCTACAAATGGCTCCAGCGGTCAACCTGTCCTGGCCCCGATTCCTGTTGGCTCAGAGCCTATTTTGCTCGGAAGGAAACCGAAGTCCTTAGAAAGAAGGTGGGCTCTGCGTCTCTAACGGAGCAGAGAAGTCCAGAAAACTTTTCCTAGGCAGAGGATCTATGGAGAGCAGGTCTCTTTGCCTCCTGCATATCTTTTCTTATCCAGGGAAACAAACTCACCCCACCAAGAGCAAAGGCTGACCACATATATAGCTTTTATTAACAACCAGGTGCATATATCAATCAACATGCGTTTTAAAAGCACTTGTGCTAAAAGCAGTTCCTTGGACATCAAAATCATCCCTTCAAGGAGCCGGACAGGAGTGGTTTGTTTGCTTTTCAGGTGCAGTCATAACAACTTTCAGATCTGTGTTAGTTTTTTTTTTTAAGCCTCAGGATATCCTGCTGTGAGTCTTATGCCTAGCTGATGCCAACATAAGTTCAAGTCGCACTTGGGCCATGCATTCAGACAGAACTACTCATGAGTAAGGTCCTGTAGGCAGGCCAAGTGCCCAGGTTACCCGTGGCTGTTTTCAGAGCATGTCCACCCATTGATCCGATCGTGGAGATGTCTTCATGGCTCGGATGCAACTGGCTCACTATTGCTTCCCTCCCATGGTCTCATCCTGGACACGAGTCAGTCCCAGGTCATTTTAGACACATAAACCTGTAGAATCCGCCCTCTCCTCCATTTGAGAATGACCTTCAAGTATCCCATAGAACAGTGGTGGCGAACCTTCGGCACTGCAGATGTTTTGGACCACAACTCCCACAATTCTTTGTCATTGGCAATACAGGTTTGGAATTCTGGGAGTTATGGTCCAAAGCATCTGGAGTGCTGAAGGTTTGCCACCCCTGCCATAGAAGGAAGGAGAGTCTGCCTCTAACAGGAACATTTTGTTCCTGTTAGAAATTGAGGCATGGAACCACCAACCAGGCAATCCCAAACAAGCTCAAATATGGCAGGATGGAGGCATTCCATCAAGTTTCATTGACAGGTTGGTGGAAAAGGCCCTGTGAGCATTTCCACGCTGTCCCAAATCATTAAAATGTATCAACATAATGTACAAACAGCATGTTGGCCCAATAGTCCATGTCATTAACACTTTAAAAGCATCAACAAATGCGGCATACGTATTTGGATCCTGGATCCTATGACCCTCCTCCAGCTATGACCATTTATCAAGGGACAGCACAGAATCAATCTGCACGCCCCTGTTAGACCCCTTTGGTTCCACTTTACTGCCTTTGGGTTCCATCCTAGAGAACCTGGGGATTAATCGTCGGGAGAAGGAGTCAGAATTCATTGCCAGATCTTGGGGCTTCTCCAACAAACGGCAGCAAGACATTCATCCTGGTTTCTCAAACGCTCCACCCGGGTGTTCAGTCGGATGAAGGCGGGGCAATGTAAAGTGGCGCCAAAGGGCTCTCAAGGATGATTAGTCTGGTGAGACCACCCAAGAGGTCTCTCCAAGGTGGATCTGTCCTCCAGACCCATCACGGGTCTACTGAGTTATCCCTTGGTGAGTCCGTCTCTGAGGAATGGCTAGGCACATTTCGGTGGACCAGGGTCCCAATGGTCACGGCGTCTTCCTGGTTTTCAGTGCTTGCACCATGGAAGTGCACGGTGGGCAAGAGAGCGGGCGGGGGCCCGTTCCCTTGAGGATCCTCAATGCTATAGGCGGGTGGGTCTTCGCCGTAGGGGGGAGGATTGCCGGCAAAAGCGAGCCAATAGGGAGATGGAGGAGGCGGATAGAGTTCTCCCAGGTTGCTGAAGACATTGGAAAGCTGGAGTGCTCGCTGCCGACGCCGGTACCGGTTCCTGCAACGGCGGAGAATGAGCCACAGGATTATGCAAAGGCAGATCGCAATGAAGGCGTATACAGCAATCTCATCTGGAAACAGAAAACACACATATTCAGTGTAAACAGAGGAACGTGAGGAATTCCCCCCCCCCCATCTTGTGTGCTGCTAGGGAGAAGGGTTTAATTATTTCCTGGACTACAAGTTCCATGATCCCCCTTCTGGGAGTTCTACCTGGTTTACAGTGACCTTACCCAGAGACCAAAATAGGGCTCACCTGGGAGGCAAGGCCTAAACTGGAAAGTTTGGTGACCTAGCTAGGCCCAGCTTTAATCCCAAGCTTCTTGTTCCTGTCCTGGTGTTTGCTGAGAGCTTTCTCTTCTTTTGGACATGAGCACATGTTTCCCCAACAGCACCTTTCTCCTGTGCTTGCAAAACCATGTTAAAGATTTTAACAGCAACCTCAGAGAGCATTTTGGCCAAAGGGACCCCCCTCCACGGGACCTGAGCCCCAATGGAGCTGTCAGTTTTGTGTTGGGACAACATTCCCCATCCTAACGCCCTCATGTTCTCTTGGACTACTATACTCATCTCCCCCCTCCTCCACACACACATACATACAACCAGCCTGCTCACTGGACATCCCCAGGGCAGGAGAGGCAGGCCAAGAGCCCATCTCAATCCATCCTTCCCTCCTATCCCTCCGGGATCAGCCATGGGGCAACCAAGAGATCTCAGACCACGAGGCATGGGATGCTTACTCGGATGAGGTTTGCCTGTCGCTGCCGGGGTGGTTGTCCGAGAGCGGGTGATGCCCGCCTGGTTGGGAAGAGCCCTCCGGCACCGGCGCCAGTCCCCTCTGGGGCAGCAGAACGGCAGGCGGCAGTTCCCGCAACAGTACTTGGCGTCCGCTCTGTCGTGCCGCCGAGGACACTGGAAGGTCGCTCTGCTGGGCTCGGGTGCTTTGCCGTAGCTCCAGGCTCTGCAAAGCTCACCTTCCCCAGTCCCCGCCGCCAAGGGCTTCCCCCCTCCCCAAAGGAAAAGGAGCCCGCAGAGGAGAACCTGCAGCCTGGCCTGCAACATATCGTTCCAGGTGGGGGGGACCACAACCGTTGGGCAACGCCTGTTTCGATCAATGCTGTTCCAAGTCCCCCTTTTTAAAAAAAGTTGCTGCAAGGTCCCCCCTGTGGAGCCTACGTTGCATTCCTCCTCTGTCGGAGGCTTTAAATCTCTCCAGAAAGCCCTCTCTGTGATGAGGCGGCTGGAGCAACCGGTCTCACCTGCCCTGGTCCAGATCCATCCCTCCACCAAGAGGTGCTGAGCACCTTTCTCCACCTAAAAAGGGGGCCATTGGACTTAACTCCTGCCCTTGCTTTGCAGGGCTAGGCAGCCCATTGGCATACGCCACAGGGACCCTCCGTGTTTTGAATGGGGGTCCTGTGGGGTCTCCTAGAGAGAAGTAAAGGCCTACCAGGGATCTTCCTTTTTTCCTTTAAGAATCTATGCAGGCTTACTCTGAAGCAAAAAGGCTCAGAAGCTGGCTAGCTCAGGGGTCTGGTTCTGTAACTGTGGAGTCAGAGGTTGGGAGTTCAGTTCCCCGTCTGTGCTTCCTTGAGAGGGGGTGGATGTGATGACCCCCCCCGGGTCCCTTCCAGCCCTGCAGTTCTAACATGGGGATGATGGGTATTTTTACTGCCTAGGACAGTGCTTCCTTCTAATTGGGTATGCCCACCTATAAACAAAACCTGGATGCTGCAGGGGAAGCCAGAAAAGCTCTTACAAGAAACGGGGCTTCCTTTAGTGGTCTCCGTTGCTTTTTTGGAACAAATTTCCAGTTGACATCCACTTAGCTCCATCTGTGGCAACAGTTAAGAGTTATTTTTTTTAAAAAAAAAATGGTTCTACCATAAGGCTTTTGGCAGTTGCTCACTCCCTACCTAACTGCCTCACTGTCGTGATTTGTTTGCACGACATGTATATGTTTTCTTAATATATGCAAAATGTTGTTTTTATTTTGTTGTTTTAACTTTCCTTGGACCTGGCATTATCTGAATTAAGATTGGCAGTATATCTATCCATCCATCCATCATTGGATACTAGAATATGGTTTTTTTTCCTCTTGAATTTCTTAGCAGCAATAACCAGGTTTCCACTATTCCCTGTGTGTGGTGTGTATGTGTTAAACACTACACAAAGAAAGAGGCTTTAGGAAGGTAACCGACGTTGTTAAAATATCATCTGCAGCTAAGAAGCAGAATATTTGTATCTCCACAAATTTTGGAAAACAGACGCCTCCAGTGGTTAACAGCAGGACTGAGCAACCTGTGGCGTTCCCCATGATCTTGGACTCCAACACCCATGCATCCTAGATAGCTTCGCCCAAGTGATAGATGGTAGGATATACAGTCCCATAAGATCTGGAAAGTCTTGTATTACTCACTCAGACTTCCTAGAAGGCACATAGCCAAGAATATGTACTTCATTAGGAAGAGATATCTGCTACAATCTATTTTAACCCTTTATTTATCTAAAGGGTTTGAGCTTTTGTTTTGGTTGTTTTGTAGAGGCAGTATGGTAGAGCAGTTAGAGGGCCAGACTAAGGTTCCTTGAATTGGATTCAAATCCTCATTAGGCCACAAAGACCACCAAGTGTCCTTGGTCTAATTCCACACTCTCAGCTCAATCCACCTGGCAGCATTGTTATGAAGAATTGGTGGGGTGGGAGACAACCATGTATGCCAGATTGAGCTCATTAGTTGGAGTGTAAATCTTGCAAATATGGAAGGGAGAATCAGCTGTTTGTTGCTCCCAGGAGGCAGGCAGGAGGAGGGGAAAAAGTCATATCCCTCCAGATATGGTTGAATTCCACATTCAATCATGGTATGTTTCTGGGGGGGGGGGGGGGCCCACCCCCCCCCCCCCTTGGGGGGGGGGGAGAATAAGTCCTTCCCTTTCCCCTTCTCATTAATATGGGCCCAGAGATGTTTCCCAGTCTAACATGTATTAAAATCTAAAAGACACGGAGCAGCTGGTTCCTCCATGAATGGATGCAAGAAGCCATGGAGCAGCAGATGGAAGAACTCATGAAGATTGCAACCGGAAGAAATTACACTCTAGGTCCCAATTAAAAAGGCTCATTTAGAAGCGTCCTGGGCTGGTTTTTATCTCCAGAAGACTCTTGCCACTTTTGATGCTGGCTCTTTGTTTTAAGAGCCTCGGTTCTCTCATTGAAACTTTCTCCTAATGCTGGACCCAAAAGGTGTTCTAAGACCTGCAGTGTCCTAACAATGAGGAAGATCTAAAAGTCTCAGTCAAAGACTGGCTGGGAAGAGGATTGATGGGGCAATGGTTTTATTTGCATCTGGCTTTTGAGGGCTTCTTTTCCTTTCCTTATTTGTGATTAATAGACCATCTGTATCGGGAACCAAATAAGATCAGAATCTAGTGACAAAAAAATAACAATAGTTTTTTCCTCTAATTGTATAAATCCCTTGGGGTGGGGCAGAAGAGAAATGGGCCAAAACTGGAGCCAACCAAATCATGGTGTCCTCTCGATCTACCGTATGTTGTTGTTGTGACGTGCCATTTATTTAATTGATTTATATACCACACCATCTGACCAAAGGTCACTCCACCAAGCCACAATTGACTTCTAGCAGCCCTAATAAGGCTTTTAAGGTGAGTGAGATATGCAAGTCATTTTCCCTGTCCCACTCCCCCAGTGAGTTCCCAAGGCTAAGTGGGGATTTGAACCCCATTCTCCAGAGCACCAGTCCATCATCCTATCCACTACACTACACTGGAAGCACCAGGTCAACTGTATAGCTCCATTGAATTCAACAGCCTCACCACATATATTCATTAAGGGAGGAAAAACAGCCCCCCCCCACACACACACACAGATACAGGGGCCCTCTTGTACTTGCATCTCTAGTTGTGCCACTTGGAACAGCAGGCGGTCTTCTTCGGCACTGTGTCTCCCTTAAGCCCCACAACTTTGAGCTAGTCATGGTGTCACAGCTAGCACTGCCTGGCATGGTTGTTGTGTGACAGAGGAAAAGTCAGGCCTGAATTCCACCTCAAATTCAGATCCTGTTATATATGCAGCTGACCCGCCAAAGTATGACCCTTCAGGGCCACAAAAAGGGTGAGAGATACAGAAAAGAGGGACAAATCTTGCCATCTCTGTATTTTGTGGCAGGAAACAATCAGAAGAAGAGACCCGAGAACAACCAGAGTTTGGGCTTTGTTTTAATTATAACAAGACATGGGCATTTAAAAACAAGTGTTTGTCCTAAAACCAGCTCCTTGCTTCCCAGAACCAGGGACCCTGGCAGAAAAACCTAGTTCATTTCCTGGTTTGTCTCTTTGGAATTAATAAGCCCCCCCCCCCGCCCGCCAAATAGTCCTGCAGTGTTCATATTGAAAAAAGCCCTGGGATACGGGGTTGCAAATCTCCTGAATAGGGAACAATGTAGATATGACACGCACACTGTTTTGGCCAAACAGAGCTGAAGATCTCACTGGAGCACCAGGAACAATGAATGATCCACAGAGAAAATGTTCCAGGGAAAAATCTCCAGGAAGGGAACAATCGAGGTGTTGTATAAGTCAGTGCAAATATTTAGAACAGCCTGTTTCTTCAGGCTGTTTCTTCTTTTGTAATAACGAGGGTGCAGGTGAAAGGGTGTGTGTGGATGCCTCGATATGGCCTCCACCTGATTTTTAAAATCTCTATTATGTATGTCATGAGACACAGCATCCTAGCCAAATAGTGACATTCTTTAAAAAATAAAAAATAAAATAAAAATCAGATTGGGTTGGTTCATTTTTCATAAAAACAAGCCACAGAGATCTGGTAAAGGGGGGGATCCATTCTCAGAAGCAGAAGGAACCTTAGGAGTGGAGTTTTTCTTCTCCAGGTGTGCTGATGGGTTGTGTGCCTACAATGAGCTCTTGGGTGTGATCTGACAAAGGCCCGGGTTCCGGAGCAGCCTCCGAGGGAGGCCTAGCATCCAGAGTGTGGTCTGGGGGTGGCCCGGGTTCCGGAGCATGGCTCGGCGGAGTTCCATGCCCGACAGACCCGCTGGCCGTGTTGTCCTCTGAGCTTTCGACAATGACCGCCGGGTCGATTTGGACGGCCTCGTTCTCGGCCCCCTGGCGGATGATTCTTTCGATGTAGGGGTGGAGGCCCGGAGGAAGCGGGACCAAGATAGACCGAGGCAAGTCGTCCATCTGGAGATCCATGGGGGCTGCGTTCTCCAGCAGGTAGGAGCCGGGGCAGCAGAGAGACCTACATCGGCCCCACCACCGCTCCTTGTAATGCCAGGCAATCAGGCCCAGGGTGATGGCCACCAGGAGAGCGACGAAGGAGAAAAAGGCAGCCCAGTCTGGAAAACCAAGAGAACAGAAGTGGGGCTCATGTTGGCAGGTGCCCAAGGCCCCCCTCCCCAGAATCCCCATTCCCCCCCCCCCATTTCCGGAACCACTTTTCATGTGCACAAGGGTACTCCTCTCCTCTGGATCTATGCATTAAGGCTCCCTTATCTCCTGATTCAAATCCCCACCGGAAAATAATCCCCCACACACCCTATTTCACTGACCACTAGAGAGCCAGAGACCATGCTATGTACAGGAGGACCCGTAACTACGGGAGCGGTTCCAAGAACCCCGCCCATGCTGAAAACCGCGGAATATAGCACACTCTGTTTTAATAGGGGGGGGGGAACTACCCATAGCACGGTCGCTGGCTCCAGTGCCCAATTCTGGCGACTTTTAACTTTAGGAATCTCTCTCTCTTTTAATGCTTTCAGACCCTGGATCAGTACATCAGCGGATACTGAAGCGACGGATAAAGGGGCCCGCCTTTTGCGCGTGAAACTCGACCAAAAGTGGGGGCTTACCGGGAGTTGGTTTGTCTTTTGCAGGAGGGGTGGTTCCCAGCGGGGTGGTGACGCTGGCTTGGAGGGAGGAGGCAGCATCCCGGGGGCAGCGGGGGTGCCCGGCGAGTGAGGGCTGTCCCGGGCACCAGCAGGGCGAAGGGTCCGGATCCTGCCCGAGCGGCCAGCGGCAGCATCCCCCGCCCTCCCGCGTGGTCCAGGCGGCGTCTAGGGGCCGCAGGAAGAGGAGGAGGAGGAGAAGAAGGGCGCAGAGCCGGATCGGGTCTGTTGCGCGCATCCCCAGCGGCAGCGCTGCGCGGGGACGGGACGGCGCCTCTTTCCCCCCAAACTCTCCCGAACACCCGGTTTCCTCGTGGCCAGGCATCCCTCTGAGTAGCCAAGTCAGGCCGCCGCCGATCAGCCTTTATACTTTCCCCGGGGAACCTCTCCTGGAGGCGCCTTCAACTCCTCTCAGCTGCTTGGGCCCCGATCCGGCCCCGCCAGAGCCTCTCCCGCCGCTCTCCTCCGGGGCTCGGGAAAAGGGCCAAGCACCGCTCCCACCGCCGCCGCCGCCCCCCAACCCCGGCCGGGACCCTTGCTCCTACTGCTCGGTCGGTGCCCGGGCCCCCGGGCCCTGCTGGCCAGGAAGAGCCTCGTGCATTAAACAGGGCTGCGGCTTTTAGTAAGATGCCGATCCTCGTTGGGTCTCCTCGGACGTCAAGTCTGCCGCAGGCCGCCGGGTTTCTCATGAGTAAAGAAGCCAGGGCAGATGCCTCTGCAGGAGCTCCTTCCAAGATCAAGTGCATGTAGACAGGCATCAAGGAAGCACCAGGAACCCACAACTGGGAATAATAATAATAGTAACAATGGGATCCGAAAATAATGGGGTTTCTTCCTCATAGTGCAAATACTAGACTCCCAGGGAGACTGCATCAGGTCCCTTATTTTGCTTCCTTTCTTCCACAGATCACAGCAGGAAGGGAAGTTATGAGAAGCCCAAAGTGCGAGTTATTTATTTATTTTTCTTTTTATTTGCTTATTTTGGAGTATTTTTTACCCCACGTTTCTCCTTGGAAAAGGACCCCAAGGCAGCTTACAGTCATGTGGGATAATCAACAGTCCATTACAATTAAGACATATCTCAGTTTGAAAAACAGGGAACCCAGGGGTATCTTTCAGCATGAGAAGGCAACATTGAAACTAACCATTGATAACATAGTTCCAATGCAGTCACACAAGGAGAGATATATAAACACAAAGTTATAAGTGGCTATAAAAACAAAGTCTGTTTAGCCTAGTTACATGTATGGTAGTTTGTATAAAGGCACGTAATAGGCAGCCCATCATTCAGGGAAAGCTTGCCTGAAGAGAACGGTCTTTGCAGGTTTCTGGAAGGACAACAGAGATGGGACAGTCCTGGCTTCTAGTGGGAGGGAGTTCCAGAGTCTGGGCACAGCAGTCGAGAAGGCCCTTTCATGGGTTCCCACGAGACGTACCTGTGAGGGAGGTGGGATGGAGAGAAAGGTCTCTCCTGATGGCCTTAACACCGGAGCCAGTTCATACTGTGAACCGTTAATTGTTAATACTGTGAAAGTTAATTGCTCAAATTCCCTTCTCTGTGGGCGCATTGCCAACAGGTGCGCAGGCTCAGGCTTGGGAGCCCCCCCCCCCCAAGAATCATTGGGGAAAATCTGGGATTGGCAACCCAAAGACTCAAAAAAAAAAAAAAAAAGGAGCACTCCCCACCAGAAATTCACAAGAGGGTCTTCTTCTCCTGGATGCAACCTGATCAGATTTTGAAATGGAATAAGCTCAGGTGTGTTTGAGGTGGTGTGAGATCTCAAGCTGAACAAACCACAGAAGGAAACGAGATGTCCACTTAGGTTTCTGCCTTTATTGACATGGATAAACATGACAAATAGCTGCATTAAAAAAAAGGGCATCAAGCGTTGCGAGGAAAGGAGCTCATGTCGGAAGGATGCCGTGAACCCACCCACCCTGTTGCTTCTTCAGCGTAGTTGCACAGAAGCAGTGACAAACATTTTAAAAGCCGGGCGACAGCACGGAGCCAAAAGCCGCTCCTGAAAACATGCCCCTGCCTTATTCCCAACACTGGATGAAGTTTCAGGAGGAACAGCCCACTGTTAAACCCACCCAGAGTGAAAGAGAAGTAGTTTGAGGAACCAAGTTTCCAGTGCCCAAGAATCGGGGTGTGGTCTGCCCTCCTGTGTTGCATGAGGGAGAGACCCACTGTGTTTCCCAACTGTGGGTCCCCAGATGGTCTTGGACTAACATTCCCAGGAGCCTTCGCCACTAGTTGTGCAGGGTTTCTGGGCACTGTAGTCCAGGAACATCTGGGGAGATCCACTTTTCCTGTGATGTGTTGTATGGTTAAGGATACAGGCTTCAAGCTTCACCTGTCCAGGTGTGGCACTTCAGACCTGGTGGCACAGAAGTAGCTCTGTCCATCTTAGGGAGAGGGTGGGGGTGGGTGGGGCGGGGCTACGCAATGGTCCCGGCTACAGACATCATCCTACATCCACGTCTTAAGGGACACAGAGTCTTCCAAGGGTTACTCTTCCCTGTCCCACATTCCTCCCTTCATGCAAAGCATCGGCTGGTCTCCCAGGCAGGGTCCCCCCTCCACTGAAAGGAGCACACACACAAAAAGCAATAGGTCCAATTGTGCTCAGGGCTTGTCTTGCTGACTTCAGTCTGCTGACAGGAAGGGAAGAGGTGGAACTCAAGTGTGACCCTCCAGCAGACATTCTACTACAACTCCCATGAGCTCTCTGGCCATCAAAGCAGCCAGGATTGCTGGGAGTTGGAGTCCAACAATGCCTGGAGGACCACACTTTGTTCCACCACCACCCCACACCCGAACTTGAAGCAACTTCTCACTTTAAAACGCTGGAAAATATTCCTTTATTCAAATTGGTTAATATATTCCCCCCCCCCCAAAAAAAAGGTTGAGGGTTAAAAAGTCAGGGGTGGGAAGACTGAAAAGAGACATGTTGTTAATGGTTATTAACCATCAGTCTCAAAGCAGACCTCACTAACAAATTAACTAATGACTTGAACTATTTTAGACCTAGAAATGCAAAGCCCTTTCCTGCTGTCCCGAAACACGATTTGTCTAACTCAAGACTCCTTGGAGGCTAGGAAAGGAATTGGTTTGATTTACGTGCACGCTGGGGTGTGTGAAGAGCAGGTCACTCGGAGTGTACAAAAGTGTGAGTGTGCTTGGAAAAGAGGTGAAGGCGCCTTCTTAAAACGGAACAAGGAGGATTCGTTCCCAAAGTCCTAAAAACAGATTACAAGGGGTCTCGCTTGGGACCGCATCCCTCCGGATCCAACAAGTCTCTGCTTTCCCCTTCCATCACTGCTCGGCTGGTGGTTCTGTGTCTGGACCAGGCGGCTCAGGAAGGCACGAGACGTTTCTGTGTACCAGAGACCCAGGGGTCCCCTCGTCCTCGGAGGAATCGTCCTGCGCCCGATGAAACTGGACTATGGGCAAAGGGAACGGCTCGTCCGTGTCGTCGTCGTCCTCCGCCGCCACTGGACCGAGGAGGGGCTCCGGCGAGGTGGAGGCCTGTCCCGAGGGCTCCAACTCCTCCATCTGTATCCACTGCTCATATGAGGACTGGTCTGAGTCAGAGAGGGATCCTGACCAGCGTAAGCTGCAACAGCAGATGACAGAAGAGAGACACAGGGAAGCCGCCAGCATGGACCAGGACAGAATGGCCGCCCATTCTGAAAGCAGAGGGAAAGACAGTGAGCACAGTAGGACCTCTTTATCCACTGATCTGCTTATCCACGGTCTGAAAATGCTAAAAAATATTGAAGAGAAAAACAACCCCTAGTAGAGTATATATATTTTTAACAATGAAGTTACCAGAACTGGGCTCTAGAGAGTGACAGAGACCCAGAATTTTTGCCACCTTTCAGAAGGACTATTTATTATTATTATTATTATTATTATTATTATTATTATTATTATTATTATTATTATTATTATTATTATTATTATTTAACAACAACAACAACAACAACAACAACAACAACAACAACAACAACAACAACAACAACAACAACTTATATGCCGCTTACTACCCAAAGGTCTAGGAAGGATTACCACCCTGACACCAGCCTGCCTCCGTATCACAAAGAGGTCACCCAGCCTTCCTGATTATCTTTGCCAACATGGGGTTAAATAATGCTTGCCTTTTTTTTTAAAAAAAAAAAAGTATTTTAAAGCAGAAAGTCACAAGCAGAGCTTTGGACCCATGGAACTTTCCCAAGGGGCTTGCCAAATCCCAACCAATTCCAGGGGGTGTAGTCAAGTTGCAACTTGTCCCCCTACCTCTCAGCTGGGGAGGGAGGGAAAGGCGTCAGGGCTTGATCCCTTCCCTTTTCCAAAGGAGGCAGCCCTGGGAGACACCACCCAACAGCCTTGCTTGGGCAGGGGGAGGGGGTGTCTAAGGGGAATAACCAGGAGGAAATGAAGAAGGGGGACCCCCCAAAAGGAGACCCAGGGAGGAGGAGGGGGTTCCCCAGTTCCTATCCCAAAGCTCAGGGGGGGGGGGTCTGAAGAGCAGATATTCAGCCCAAGAGGGGGGGCTCATAAGCGGAGCAACCACCCCATGGCAAGGCAGGAGAGGGGGCTTGCTTACGGTGGTACTGCAGCAAAGGGTCAGGGGTTGGCAAGGCCTCGGTGGGTTTCAGCCAGTCTGGATACGGTGGTTCCTCCGTGGGCCAACAGGCATCTCCCAGGGTCCAGAGCAGAGCTACTAGGGAGCACAGCCCCACGCCGGCCATGGCGTACTCCAGGGGAGGTTCGAGACCTTCTCAGCTCAGTCGCCTGGCTTACAGAATGGCCCCCGAGCCCCGCTGCGTGAGCCCGAGTACCCGAGGCCTTCCAGAAGCAACCCCGCCTTCCTCCCGTGTTTCCCTTACTCCTCTCTGCCTGGTGTGGGTGGAGGGACCCAGTGCGACCCAGCTGGCTTGGTCCAGGTCCCTGCTGTCAATCAGGGATGGATGCACCCACCCACCCCTCTCACAGCCTTCTTGTCTCCCTTTGGTACCCAGAATGATTCGCAAGCACCTCCACCTGGAAAGAGGCTCCAGGGGTGGTCCCGATCCACCCTCACTTAAGAGCCCATCTAGGGGGGGGGGTGTTTACTCCCGAGTCACCCAACTGTTTTCCAGCAGGTTGCCTTTAAAGGAAAATCATCCTCTCCTTGTCAGCAAGGAAGAAAGTTTTCTTCAGACCTGGGAAACCCAACGTTCTGGAAATTAACCTCCTGTATGTTGAGCACAAGAGCCACAGTTGGGGAGAAAAGCTTTTGGGTAATGAAACTGGGTTGTCCTCAGGATGCTCCTGGGTCCTTCATCCCTGTTGCCTTCTTGAAAACCTCTTCTTAGATTATATTTCCTAGAAAACCCTGCCTCCCTCAGCCCTGCAGGCCGGAGCAGCTCCCCCAGTCATGGTTTTGTGTTTGTCTTCTTCATATAACTGCACTGTTTTTGCACTTACAAAAGAATGCAGGGCATGAGGAAAGGGGATAGAGGGACACTCTTCTCCCTCTCACAAAATACCAGAACTAGAAGACATACGCTCAAATTGAGGGCTGGGAGAGTGAGAACGGACAAAAGAAAAAATATTTTTTTTCACCCAGCCTGTTATTAGTCAGTGGAACTCCCTGCCACAGGAGGTGGTGATGGCACCTGGCATGGATGCCTTCAAAAGGGGATTGGACAGATTCCTGGAGGAAAAGTCCATCCCAGGTTACAAACCATGATGGAGATGTTTCATCTCCATGCTTAAAACCGGGGTACCTCAAGGACCAGAGGCGGGGGAGTGCTATCAGGAGACAGATATCTAGTCTTGTGCGCTCCTACAGGCATTTGGTGGGGCCGCTGTGAAATACAGGAAGCTGGACTAGATGGGCCTTTGGCCTGATCCAGCATGATGGCTCTTCTTATGTTCTTATGAGCTTCTGTGAGGCGTGTGTGTGTGTGTGTTTAAGTATCCTACAGTGCCTCTAATGCTCTCACACTATCCATGGCTCCCATCTCAAAACCACCTTTCCCCATTTCCTTCCTTTTGGCTGTATCTTCATGCAACTTCACTCCTAATCTCTGTTTGGGCTCTGCTAGGCATGCAGCTTTTACAGATCAAAGAGGTCACCTTTCTAGGCCAAAAGGAGGTTAAAACTAAAATTTTGAAGAGCTGCTGATTTTATAGCAGTCACAGACACCATCTTTTAGAACGGCAGATCTGGGAGGGATAATATGGACCATGGATTCTGGGCCACTGTCAAGGAGGCCCAGTGGGAGGAACTGAAGCCCCAGCCACTGACTCTGCAGCCAGAGCTGCTGAGCTCTCCAGTAGTAGTCGATTCATGACCCCATGGATCATCAAGTTTCGCCTGTGCCTGGGACGCCCAAGGGAGGATTCGAACTTTCAACCTGGATTTCTTTCCTTTACACTGTTTTATAGTTTCCTCAGATTCAGTTGTCCTGATCTATGAAGCACCTCAGTGATAAATTTTAATCTGGGCTGCCACATGGATTTATTTAAACTCATCTGTTGCAACAGCATATATGTCTTTCCTCCGAAGAGGTGTTTTCATAGCACAATCAAGGCAAACGATTCAACAAGACCAGATATATTCCATTGTTTTTATTAAAGATTGGATACACATGTTTATAACTGTAAAATTGCTAGGGATTTGCTAAAAAGGGCTCCCATTGTCTAAAGTATGAAACTTTTCCTTCAGGAAGCATCAACCAGGTGCTGTCTTTATTTCTCTAGGTGATGGATAACAGCTGCAATTTGACTCCAATTTTAAATGCCTAAGGATAAGAGCATCAAGGATCACTAGCCATTTAATGGCACAGGTGAGATATGCTTCTGGCTTAGGTCCTTAAAGTTTTTTTAAAAGCACCTGTCTGAACAAGTCTCATAAAGAACATTATTTGGAGATCAGTTGACCTGGAGTACAGACCTTCTAAAAAAGCAAATGTACCAGGAGGAATTAAATCACAGGGGTGTGCTCTTTTGCGTTTCAGGATTGTGATCTTTGGTCCAAAACAAAAATGCAACAGAGCACCTCTGGAGGTGTGACCTTTATGCACCTGGGCCAGCTGTTCCCAAACAAGCCCAAACTGACAAGATGGTGATCGTGGCACCTCTGAGTGAGGAAAACAGTGATGCTTAACCTCGGATCCCCGAAATGTTCTTGGACTACAGCTCCCAGAAGTCTTTGCCACTAGCTGTGATGGCCAGGATTTCTGGGAGCTGCAGTCTAATGAGCCAAGGAGGAGGGAAATCACTGTATGAAAAAGCCCAACTTTTAATGACTCCCCTCCATGTCATTTCTTTAAGCCAGGGGAAGGGCACAGCAGCTTTATGGACGCCATTGATTAACTTCCATTCTTCTCCAGGACGCGATATGCTGCTTAGGGATGATGGGAGCTGTAGTTTGGAGGCTGACACTTTGCCCACCCGAGCTTGAAGCCATGACATTGTTCATATGAATGCATCTTTTTTCTTTTCTTTTCTTTTTTAGTTCACTCGCTCTCTCTCCTACATGGGCCTGTCACAGATTGGCAACATCGCTTTTTGAGGATTACTTCGGTGCCATCAAGTAGTCAGTCTAGAAAAGAGGAAAACTTAAAAACATGGTCCGACACAGGTGTGATATGCTCCCTAGAACCTAAAAGCAGCCCCGGCTAAGACAGGGTTGCCTCCCGCTGGGCCCAACAGGTCTCTTCAGCTTCCCTTCCTCAGTGCTCCGTGGGTGGCTCCGTTTCCATGCTAGTGGGCGAAACACACCGAGAAACATCTCTGCGCACGAGGTCTTCCAGGCTTTCGCCATAGGCCCGATGAAATTGCACCACGGGCGAAGAAGGGGGAGTGTCTAGATGACCTTGAGGGTCTCCTGTCGAACCAGAGGGCTGAAAGGTCACCGAGGCAGGGGACTCCAAAGAGGAGTCGAGGTCTTCCATGGGAAGCCACTCTACGTTCAGAGGCCGCCAGGGAGGCCGAGATCTCGAGAAATAAATGCTGCAACAGCAGAGAAGCACGCAGACCAACAGGGTGACGCATAAAGCCGCCACCGACAGAACGGCTGCCCATCCTGAAAAGAGAAGAAAAGCCCATTTGGAATTGTTACAGGGAGCCCCCCCTTCCCTCCCGAGTCCTCCCCAGGGCTGCAAAAGGGATTTGTTTTTTTTTAACATTACTACTTAGGAATTCCCCACACCGCCACTGTGTGAGCAGGACACTCACCCCACACCCACCCACCCCACAAGTGCTGGTGAAATCCTACAGCGACCCCACCTGAAACAAGCAATATCTAGATCCCTGGGTGCTCAAAGGTGGGGCAACTGAGGACTCCTGCCCCCTCTCCTTTAACCCTACCCCCTGTTTAAACTATATCCGTGGGCAAAGGCAGACCCACGGTTTTGCACCGGTTGTGGGGACAAGCCACCATCAGGCCACGCCACTCCGGAGCCAACTGAATCAGCATTCAGGTGGATGAGCGGAAAAGAGGGATGCTCCCTTTAGATCCATGGGGGATCTCACAGATCCAACAGCCCCATGGTTGCTTCCCTGTGCGTGTGTGAATTCACGCATGCCCGCCTGTCGACCTGCCTCCGTTGTGATGGCCTGTCACCTTCCTATCACACGGGCTGTTCTGCTCCCCCACACGCTGTCCTATCAGCCAAGGTTGTGGTACCAGGATTGGGGTGAGGGGAGACCCAGGAGAGCACCAACAGATCTAGTGGATCACTCTGCAACCATACGGCTGAAAACTACCTTCAGCTTCCACTCGGTCCCATTCAGAAAGTGTCTCAGAGTAACAGCCGACCCCGTTTTCCTTACTATAATAGAGAGGTGGGTCCTGGGTGGCTCCTAGGCCCTCGGTGGGGTATGGCCAGTCTCGGTCTGTTGGCCCCTGGCTCTCTGTGGAGGCACCTCCTTGGGCCCACAGCAGGACTACTAGGCCGCACAGCCCAACTCTCTCCATGGCGCGTTCCTGGAAGATCTCCGTCCTTTACTGGATTTTTCTTCCCTGCCACTGGTTGAGTTGTGCCCCCTCCATCTGGGCCCTGTCTTAGCTTAACCAAACCACACCCAAGAACCCAGTTCTTCTTCAGTTCCTCTGGTAAAGTTCCCCCAGTGAGTGGAAGAACATGTAACCTGCCTCAGCTGGATTAGCCCCAAGACCTATTGGTGCCTTAAGAAAAAGGTTCTCCACCTCTCCCTCCCAGGGTGGATCTAAACAACTCCAGCTGCAAAGCTAGAATTGACACCCTTGGAGGCTCCATTTTAGGCTGACTTTACTTGGGAGTAAACCTGGTTGTTGCTGTTGTTTTAAATAGGATTCAGTGTTCAGTCATCATCTGCTCCTGCAGAAGTGTTTTTTTAAAGCAGTCTCTTATGCATTTACTCAAAAGTAACTCTCTCTCTCTCTCTCTCTTTCTCTTTTAAATGCCCCCAGTGCCTAGTTGTAAAAGAAGAATGTGAAAATATCCTTGACGTGGAGCCTCTTAATGTAGGACTACAACTCCCACACTCCCCACCCAGCATAAGTAGCCATGGAGAATGAGAACTGCAGTTCCAACAATTATGACAACTACAACTCCCATATCTCCCCCCCAGCATAAGTAGTCATGGAGGAGAATGAGAATTGCAGTTCCAACAATTCACGGGCAGATTGGATACGGAAATATCTGTTGCTGGTACAAAATCTCTTAGCAGTGATAAAAGCCATATGCATTTCAAACACCAGAATCAGTCTGTACAGACACCAGGATTTCATTCAGACCCCATGCATTCCTAACATTTAAAAGTGGTCCACACCTTTCCAGGCAGATCCATAGCCAACACCTCTGACCCAAGTCCAAAAATCTGTCTGAGACTCAGAAGTCCTGTGCCTACAACCTCTCCATTAAATAGTCAAACATGACTATGATGTTTCTTTCCTTTTGTCAGCCAGAGTGTCCACTCCAAGGAGATGGGAGATGGTGGGTGGGTGGGTGGGGAGAGAATGGAACAATTTTTAAAGGAAAATATGGGGAAATGATTCATGTCCAAGCAAAGTGATGCCTGAGGTCTTGCAAAAACAAAAGTTTTTGTTTTAATCTCAGATGGATCAAGACATTTCCAATGTTCAAGCAGGATTCAGAAACGGAAGAGGCACTAGAGGTCATAGCGCAAATATACATTGGCTGCTGGAGTGCATCGAGGGATTTCAGAGGAAAAAAACCACTCTGCTTGAGGTTTTGTTCTGCTGGGAAGGAAGCCTGAGGCAGTTTAGCAAATGAAGTAATGTCACATTACTCCTTTCCCAGCCCCCAAATGAAAATGTTTCCTGCTCTGAAACTGTTTCTCTACTGCAGAAGGAAAAGACTTTGCAACATTGTGTTCATTTGCAGTTCAATCCTATCCACGCTTACTCAGAAGTACCAAGGCCTATGTCAGCAGTCTGAGAAAAGTATTTTTCATTTATTTATTTATTTATTTATTTATTTATTTATTTATTTATTTGTGTGTGTGTGTGTGTGTGTGTGAGTGAAAACTCATTATAGATTCATAGAGCTTTCGACAGCTTAGCTCTCAGAAGTGACATTTTAGTTTGTACTTTAAGTGCTAAGAAACAACCTCCCCCCATCAAACCACGCCTTAAACTGGCATCAGAGATAAGAAACTAATCCTCTCTGTATTATTTTAATGTCAATATTAATCTTTTCTGGGGAGAAGTTGCTCAGGTCTGAGTCAGTGGGGGTGATGGAGGAAGGGAACAACCACCAATTCTCTCTGAGACCCCCCTTTTTTAATTAACAAATCTCAGGCCAATATAATTAAGACATATTCAAGTACTGAACGCAGGGAATTGAGAGACACAGCATAAACAGACAACATGATCCCTAAGGTAATGGGGGAGATGGGGGCTAGTCCCGCCCCCAAGCCCCCCTACTAGTGGGGTGGGGATGGGGTGGGAGGAACATGACATTAATGCAATCACAAAGTCTATAAATGCAAAGTCTATGTGATCATGTATGGCAGAGTCATATGGACGTCACTTAATAGGTAGTCCATCACTCATAAAAAGCATGCAATTTTGGTGCACAGCCTGGAAAAGGTGAATTGTCATTGAAAGCCCGCTGCTTGTTTTTTTTTTCTCTTAATGGTCCCATAAAGGCATCCCTTATTCCTGCATTTAAATCAATTTTAATGTTTGTACCCTGATTGCACTAAAGCATACATAAACCCTATCTAGCAGAACAGGGATCAAAAAGTCCAACTTTTGCCCGGTTGTTCCACCCCAAAACTGCCCTCGCTTCCGATTCCCCAAGGGGGAAGGGCCAAAGAACCCCTGAAACGGAAGACTCGGCAAGGGCCGGCTCTGACCCTGCCACGCGCACTGCGGCGGGGTAGTGCGCATTCCAAGCGAAGGGCGCCAGCCGTCACGCTTTCCCTACTTCTAAGGGCGCCGCGCCCTCTGCCAAGATGGCGCCGGCGGCTTCGCCACGCAAACGCGCGTTCTTCCCTCCCTTCTGCACGGTGCCCGGAGTTCTCGCGAGGTTTGGGCGGGCAGCGGCCCCGGGTTGCTTGGGCGGGGGCGGGAGGGCGAGGGAGCGCCAGAGGCCCGCGAGCAGCCGCGGGGTCTGCCTGAGGAAGGGGCGCTCGCCGGCGGTGGGGTCGGAGGGGGGGCGGACGGACCCCCTCGCCTCCGCCATGGAACACATCACCACCCCTAAGGTAACGGGGGAGACGGGGGAGGGGGCGTCTAGCCCCGCCCCCAAGCCCACCCACCCCACTCCCCACCAGTGGGGGGGATGGGGTGGAATGGGAGGAAGAGGGGGCTCAGCCCCCCAAATGGGGTGATATGGGGGGTGGCTGGGTGCCAGCAGATGGGAAGCCTCCCTAGCCTCTGGGCACGTGCAGAGTGCGCCTAGGTGTGGGTGCTGGGCATCATCGCCCAGCAGGCACAGCCCCCCCCCCAAAGGCTGCCTGGGGTTTAGTTTTCAATATATTTGGGGGGGGGGCTCCTCTCCACTCAGGGAGGGGCAAGGGCGCCCGCCCCAAGAAGGCAGCTCTCGCTCTCTCTCTGTGTGCCATCTGGGCATTGGGATCTCATGGGTGGCTTAGCTTAAGGGGCAGAGGGGTCGCTAGGTCTTTAAGGTCCTTTCTAGGTACAGGATGATGATGATGATGATGATGATGATGATGATGATGATGATGATGATGA
>JAHTLZ010000288.1:5457768-5468534 GCA_023846285.1 Phrynocephalus versicolor
GATGATGATGATGATGATGATGATGATGATGATGATGATGATGATGAAAAATGCAAGGGACAGTCAATCAAAATTCTTTTAAAAATTGACTGGTATTCTATAAGATACAGGTATCATCATCATCATCATCATCATCATCATCAAATTATCACACAGCAAACAAGAAAACTATGCTGGATTTCATATTACCAATCATTAGTGGAACTCTTCCCAAGCATTTAGGACTGTGTGATGTATTGGCAAATCATGCGAGCAGATCACAGTAAGGTGGCCTTCTATTATTACTGTTGTTGTTATTTGCATAATATAATAATAATATAATACCATATACTGTTATGACTATTATATTTGATTGACTGTCCCTTGTATTTTTCATCATCATCACCATTATCATCATAATATCTAGAAAGGACCTTATAGTCCATTATAGTAGTAGTAGTAGTAGTAGTAATAGGCACCATCAAGCAAATTATAAAAACATTGACTTGTATTATCTAAGAGATAATTGTTCTTGTTATTATTAAGCATTGACTGGTATTATAAAAGAGATGGAAGTCTTCTTTGTATCATCACGATCATTATCTGAAAAGACAGCCTTTGACTGGTATAATATACTGTAACAGCTAGAAGTTGTAATCAAAAACCTAATAAGTATCTGTTAAATATCTGCATGCTGTTACAAATGTTGCTGGGTTTTTTTTTGCAGCTCTGATGGTGTTGTTTCAGAGATCTGCAGCTGCTTTTAACATTTTGTAATATTACTGACTGAAATTATTTTTTAAAAAAATAGGCCGTGCAGTCTCAAAAATGATACAGATGCAAGAAAAGATGTTACAAGCAGGCTGTGATTCGAATTGGGAAGCATATTTGTATTGAGAGATGCAATTTATCGACTTTTGTGTTAAGAAACTACAGTTCAGGGTCCTGCAAAACTGTCGCAAAATGTGCTAATTTGCCCATTAGGAGGTGAGGAAGGCTTCTGTTGTGCACTCAGACACTTTTCATCAGTTAAGGAATTTCCTCTTCCAATCATGGGTTGTCTGTGGCTCTCGTAAAATGTGCTGGAAGTGGCTCGACCAAGTTGTCCAGCGTTTTTTATACATTGAGGTGGTACAAAAAATAGGAAATAAGACGCACATGTTAATGTTCAAATGGTGTAGCTGTACAGTGACTGTGGTGTGTATTCCTGGAGCTCAGGTTCAAGATTAAGTTTCGTGGTGTTACGGTGTAAGTATTGAGGATGGCTGTCTAAATTCAAAAATACTGTCCTTGTGGAATAAGAGATGCTTATTGCTTTGCTGGAATTTTGACTTGGATTAACTGTGAGGATTTCTGTTCAAAACAAGTGGAGGCTGATATTGCATAAGTTCCTAGACTCGAGGGATCTTTGCAAACTTTCCCGTAATGGATATGACCCAGAGCAACTTGGTTTGCAGAGAAAAGGGGAAGTCCTGCATAGGAATAATTAACCCCAGGAATAAATGCCAATTTTGAACCTTGTTCTGTTAGTTATTAAAGGAAGGCCATGCATAGCCAGTGACTTGGTTAAAGAATCCACAGGGTCATCCCTCTTGATTGGGATGAAGGTTGGGGAATTAGAGAGACACAAGCTCATTTAGTGATTTTGCAGTTGCTTTTCCAAAATCTTGGTCTAGAGCAGTGCTCCCTTGGGTTTCCTGGTTGTCTTGGACTCAGACTCCCAGAAGCCTTTGCCACCAGCCGTGCTGGCCAGGATTTCTGGGAGTTGCAGTTCAAGAACCTCTGGGGACCCACGAGTTTCTGTTTTTGGGGTAAGGGAATTGTTTGTTAATTTTTTTTAAAAAAATGGATGCAAGATTGGGATAAAATAATAGAAAATTCCGGTCATGTGTTTTTGAAGATGTCAAGTTGGTGGTGTTGAGTTGGACCTGGATGGATGGATGGATAGATGGACGGACGGATGGGTGGATGGATGGATATTAAAAAGGTCCTAATTAAAAGTTGGCAGGCTGTTTGAGTGAATCTTCTCTTCTCCTACATGGATGAGCTTTAAGATCTGTGGGACAAAACTCACACCAAAAAATAGACATTGCCCAGTTCTAACTAAGATCGAAATACTTGATTGCTCTTTGTAAACCCGTGGAATGTTTGCTTGTGGAGAAGTTTTATTCAGACCAACCCTTCCGTGATGTGCACATTGACTTTTGCCTGATTCCTGCCGCAGCCGCTGAATGCACTGTGGTTTAAGGTGGGTTGCATGCACTCATCTCCCTGCAAGCCGGGACTGCTGATGACGCATCAATAGGCCTTTGTGCGATTAGGACTCCAGCAGCAGTTGTCTGTTGGTTTTGTATTTTCTGATAAGCAGCTAGTTGGATATGCTTATAATAATGCTTCACAAGGATCCAGCTGTTTTGGAGTATTAAACATGTATGAAATGTCTTTCATGTATAATCTGGTTATATTTAGGTCGGTAGAAACGGAGTCTGTAGTATATACGCCAACCCATTGCTGCCTGAGTTCCAGTCAATCATGCTTGTGTCTGTCTATCCTTTATTTATTTAAAACATTTTACCATGGCTTTCTCCCTGAAAGGACTCAAAGCAGCTTCCATCATTTAAACAGCCAAGAACAACAAATTCATGAAACAGAATTAAAACAACACTGTAGCGAATGTAAGGAGCATATTGTAGTTTATGCTTGGAGGTTGAATGTCTTTTCTTGTGTGTCTTTGTTACATGAAAATAAACAAGCACCATATGGAATGTAAAATGGTAGCATTGTTAAATCTACAGTGGACCCTCGTATAACAAACTAAGGAAAATCCTTCTTGAAGAGAAAGGTTCAGAGAGGGTAGCCGTATTCATCTTTCCAAGAATTGTAGGCAAGAATTGTAGGCAAGAATTGCAGAGAAAGGTCTTTGCCTGCTTGTGGAAGGACCGTAAAGATGAGGCCCAGCCTGGCCTCCAGTGGGAGGGAGTTCCAGAGTCTGGGAGCAGCTGCAGAGAAGGCCCTCTCCTCCTATAATGAAGCCTGATCTTGCTAAATATTCCAAAACCAGACATGACCAGGTGTGTTCTGTGTGGTGGGGTACAGGCTGCATTCAGAATTTTAAAATCGCGAGTTACAGCTTGGTGGGTGAGGCTTACTCTCTGGGAGACCTAGTATGGGCGCACCTCCTGTCTCTTTGATGGACCTGATCTGCTCCGGATTCTCACGGATCTGTCCTAATCCGTTCTGCCTCTCCATCCCTAACTCACAGGTCGAAAACGTCAAGCTGTTGGACCGTTACACGCGCAGGAGGCCAGCCAGTGGAACGCTGTACCTGACGGCCACCCATTTGATCTATGTCGATGCTTCTGCTGAAGTCCGAAAGGAGACATGGGTAACGCTGGACTAGCCTGATTTGCATGTGCTTCCCTCCAGGGGGTGGGGGGTGGGGTGGCAATGAACGGGGGGGGGGCATTCCAAGTTTATGTTTCTATGCAACCAGCTTTGCTGCCCGCGTCTCATTAGTTGCACAAGGATGTATTTGTGCCGCATATCAATAGTCACATCGTGAACATTAGGACCTAACAAGAACCCTTGTGGATCTGATTAATTATCCAGTACCGTGTTCTCAGCAGTCATCTGCCGGCTTCGTTAAGAGAGCCCACAAACGAGGCTTTGAAAACACTGCTCCCCCCCCCCCCGCCCTGTGTGTCCCCGGCAGCTGCTGCTCAAGGCACCTCTTGATTCTGCAAGGGCACGGTCACATTTTGAAACCACAAGGAACATGCATTTTTTATTTTCGTTTTCATTTTAAGCATTGACTGGAGCCCGAAGACGCTTGTGTACAGGCGGTTAAGACAAGGCAGCCCTACCTGGAGTTTAGAGTCCTAAAAGACTCCCTGCAGACTTTGAAAAGGATGAGAAAAATAGAAAAGAGCGTATAGTTTTTCAGTAGAGTCGATGAGTTCGCCTGCTGTGTATCCAGAGTGGATAAAAATTGATGCTTTATAAAAATCGATTTAAATCCCAGTTTACCTTGAATAATAGATGTGGGTTTTGGTTTTGGTTTTGATAATTTAAAGGTGTTTTTTTTTAAATTGTATTTTTAAAATTTGAATCATCAAAAATAAATCTGACTTTCAGGATTTAAATCTATGTGACTTAAATTTGTCCCGTGTGTTTCTCGCCTCTGTATTTCTCTCTTGAATTTTTTTCCTGGGACGGCACAAGGCTGGCACTGCCACTAAGTCCCTTGATCAGATGGCAGATGCTGATAGAAGCAGCAGGAAGGGGTTGGTGGATGATAAAGCCATGACCCGAGTGATCCACCTTGCCCCTGCCTGGTGTGTATCTCCCCCTCCCTTCCCTGCTGCCTTTGTGTAGGATGGACGCTGCTTTGATCCCCTCTGGATAGAGGGGAAGGCTCATCCGTCAGCCCAGATAGTTTTGGGGTTGTGAATTTAAGGCCCACCTGTGCGATCATAAGAACACAAGAAGAGCCCTGCTGGATCAGGCCAAAGGCCCATCTAGTCCAGCTTCCTGGATCTCACAGTGGCCCCACCAAATGCATCTGGGAGCGCACAAGACTAGATCTCTGTCTCCTGATACCACTCCCCTGCACCTGGCCCTTGAAGTACCCTGTTTTTCTTTTAAGCCTGGAGATTCCACATCTCCATCATGGCTTGTAACCTGTGATGGACTTTTCCTACAGTAATCTGTCTTTTGAAGGCCTCTGAGCCAGATGCCATCACCACATCCTGTGGCAGGGAGTTCCACAGACCAACAACACGCTGGGTGAAAAATATTTTCTTTTGTCTGTTCTCACTCTCCCAGCCCTCAATTTGAGTGGCTATCCCCTAGTTCTGGTGTTTTGTGAGAGGATAACTTTGTACGTCTCAATCCTATTCCCCCCACCCTTAGGTGCCTTCTTTCCAGACTAAAGAGCCCCAGATGTTTTAGCCTCTCCTCATAAGGGAGGTCCCCCAGCCCAGGAATCATTTTAGTCACTCTCTTCTGGCTCTTTGTTTCAGGCCCCAGCGTGTCTTGGGCCAGTCCTACATCTGAATGAGGAGAGATCGAAAAAGCAGTCCTTAAGCCAGATTCATGGAATCAACTCCTTTCCTTTTCCTGCGACCTACTGGAATGGCTGCTGACAGGACAGCCATTTTATTTTGCTTTATTACGAGATGAACGGCAATTTAACTGAGCCAGCCGAAACTCCAGCAGGACTTAGACACAAAACTAAGCCTCTCCAGATGCTTGCTGCAGACAAAGTATATGTGTCGGCGATCAATTAATTGTTCACCTTTTCCTTTTTCTTTTAACCCCTCTGTTTTCACGTGGTGTTGATTGTATTTTACAAAAGAGCAACAACTAAAACCACTCCGCAACCATGTTCTCCTTCCCCCCCACTGCCAAAAATGCCTTGCCTGCCCACACAGCCTCTCTCTTAGTCATTTGTAGCTTTGGAGGAAAAGTGGGAAACAGTGTTTTAATTGAGCACTCCTGCCTGGAGATATTTGCCCCAGCTATGCCTGAGCTTCGGTCCTGAGCTTCTGCATCATCTCGGATTTAAACACACGAAATGAATCATCGTAATAAAACCATCCGGCCCCCTGCAGGGTGCGATTGCTTCGCTGGGAGGTTTCCCTTCCTCCGAGTCAAATGGCAGCATCTTTCAGACCAAGCTGCAGTTGTCAGGGATAAGCCCCCTGTAGGCTTTATGGTTGCAAACTGCCACATAGTTATGACTTTGAGCAAAAGCATTTTTCTCAAGAGCTACCGGTCCCACGGCGTCCTCCAGACGGAGGCTGGCCCTCGTGTCGGGGTGTCATCTCTCCTCTCTATTTTCTGGCAGATCCTTCATCACCACATCGCCTCCGTGGAGAAGCTGCCTCTGAGTGCCTCCGGGTGCCCGTTGCTGATTCACTGCAAGAACTTCCGGGTGGTGCATTTCATTATCGGGCAGGAGAGGGACTGTCACGAAGTCTATAACTCTTTGCTGAAACTCTCCCAGCCAGGTACAGCATTTGTTGGGTGTGCTTCATTTTTTTTGTACCGAGGCAGTCAGGAGTGGGGAGTCACCAGGAGGGCCTTGCTGTCAAGTCCGACTTAAGTCCCACTGATGAGTCTTGCGACTAGGAACCCACCCACCCTCCCTTCCCTTTTTTCCTGGGGAGAAAAGCTTGTTTTAAGTAGGGGTTTGGACTTGGTGTCAACGACTTGGACTTGGGACTTGGTGCGAAAGTCTCAGACTTGGGACTTGGTGTCAGAGACTCGGACTTGGGACTTGGCACCAAAACTTGAACTCGGGACTTGGTACCTTGGACATGCCCCATTGCTGGGCTATGGAAAATGAAGGGTTTTGAACCCCAGATCTTACACTTGGATGGGCAGCACACCAGTTCTTTATTAAAAATGGACAGGCCAAGGTCTTTCATTTTAGAATCCACTCAGCTCCCTTCCTCACCAGGATCTTCACCCAACCAAGCACTGAAGCTTCATCCAGGCTGGCTTGTTTCCCCCCCCCCTTTTGTAATAAAACTGATGAGCCTCGGCAAGCGGAAATAGCTAGGGACCAGTAGAATGCCCCTCTCAGGGTAGGGGAACGTCAAGACTTAAGTTTCAAGATGTACAAAGCAAATCCAAAGTGGATCGGAGGGAAATCAAGAGACACAGACCATTTATTTGGTTGTGAGGTTCTGAGAGCCCCTGGCAGGCACTGGTGGTGCAATGGTTGCCCTCTTTGACAATAATGGCTCGTTTGCTTTAGGGAAACCCGAGGAACTGTATGCATTCTCGTACAACCCTAAAATGCCCAAGGATCACCGGGAGATGGGCTGGAAACTCATAGATGTTGGACTGGACTACCAGAGGATGGGGCTCCCCAATGACTACTGGGAGATGACTGATGCCAACAAAGATTACGAGGTAAACCCTGTCCAAGAGGACTGACATGAGAGCAGGGTACAGCTCTGATCAATCAATATGTTTGATTTTGTTTCACTTTAAAAAAAATTTTTTTTTAGCTAGAATTGCTTCTGGAGGGCATGGATTTACTTGCATCCCATTTTCTAAAAAGAGGTGTAAGGCACATGTGCTGAACTAGACTTATCCGTTGCTCCAATGGAAGAAGGGAGTTCAGATCTGAAAAATTAATCTTAAAAGATTCAAGATACTTTGCTTTTGAGTTTGATCACGGGCGTTGATGGTCCAGCGCAAGGATGGGAATGCACACGCTTTAGGCTTGGTAGGCATCTAAGGGTCAGTTGCTCGACTAGTCCACTGCTTTGTTCAGTGGCCAGGAAGTTGCCTCCCATTCCAGAAACCTGTCCAGTTGATCCATATTCACCTTGGGTTCAGTCCTGGCCCAGGGCTTTATTGCGTAAGAAGCTAGTTGGAAGGTTAAGCTCCTCTCTGGTGGTGGCCCACAAGCTGCCCATGCTTGTTCTAGACAAGTGGTTCTCCACCTATAGGTCCACAGATATTCCTGGACTGCAACTCCCAGAAACCCCTCCCAGCACAGCGAGTGGTGGAGGCTTCTGGGGGTTGCAGCCCAGGAACATCTGGGGACCCACAGGTTGAGAACCACAGATCTACATCAGTGGCTGCCCACCTTGGGTCTTCAGATGTTTTTGGTCTACAACTGCCAGAAATCCTGGCCAGCACAACTAGTGGTGAAAGCTTCTGGGAGTTTTAGACCGCTTCTCTCGCTCATGGGTCAAGGAGTTGGGAAGTACCCTTTCCTGGAACTGAGAACTGGCGGATTCCTGAGAGGACTTTGGGGAAAAGATCTCCGTACAATCTCATACGGGCAGGCTCCAAATCCTGCTGCTTTTAGGAGCCAAGAAAGATGAGAATGCCGTAGAGAGGTAGCAGCTTCTGCCTACCTGATTGTCCTGTGCACATCCTCAGGTTGCAGAAGGAGAAATATGTCGAAGATCAAGGGACAGACAGGGGCCAGCAGCGCCATCACACGACCCGGGTCAGCTGCATCACCCGGATCCGATCGGATGAGAATGAACCTGTGGGTGGTGGGGTAGGGTGGTTTTTTTTGGGGGGTGGGGGTGTCGTTTCACCTGCTTGCAATGCTGCTCTCTTCCTTTTTTTATACTGAATAATTTTATTGGGTTTTTGAGGGGGGAACGGAATGGGGAAGATGTGGGGGGGGGGCCATACAGTATAAAATTTCATTGAGTATATCAAGCCAAAAATAACGATTTGACATATTTACAAATCACCAAATAATATCACAATACTAATAGGTTTGTTACTTCTTGCCATCTTTTCTGGGAAATCTCATCGTAGTCTCTTCCTGATGCCGACTGGGACCAGCGATCATCCCTGTTCTTCATCGGCAGCTCTTTTTGCTTTCATCTCGAGGCCGGGCTTGTTGCAGCCAGCAGGGGCTCTGTTGTAATAAGCATTGCAGCCAGTTAATATCGCAACCGTTCACAGCTTTAAGGTCCCCGTCCTCTCCCTGTTTCCGTGTTTTTAGGTGTGCAACACGTACTCTCCGGAACTCGTGGTGCCTAAAGCCGCCACCAAGGCGATGGTGCTGGGCAGCTCCAAGTTCAGAAGCCGAGGCCGGATCCCTGCGCTGTCCTACTTCTCCCGAGAAAACAATGTTAGTCCTAAACCACCTTCTCTTTCTGGGTTCAGTCCTGCCTTTCCAGGCAAAGCCACCTCCCGACACAAGGACATTGTGATGGTTTTTTTAGCTTTGTTCTCTCTCTTTCGTCAAGGCAGGAATAGAGAAGGTGTGACCCTCTGGATGTTGCTAGACTACAACACCCATCACCCTTGACTTTTTTGTGTATCTCTTAGGCTGTATGGGTTTTGCAGTGCTTTAGTATCTGGAGAGCTACACACCAGTCCCTCCCAACACACACACACACAGAGAGAGGGAGAGAGAGAGAGAGAGAGACTACGAACAAGTGATGACTACCCTGGTTAAATGAAACTCCTCCTCATTGTGGAATTAAAAGAAATGCTGAGTGTTACTGTTTTTAATTTCTGCTGCCTCGGCAGCGCCCTGTGCTGAAATGATTTTGCAGCTGGGCTTTTATTTTATTTTGCTTATTTTTCTCCTGGGGGGGGGGAACTTCCTCCTATCCTGGAGGCTCAGCATGGTTGGCAATGTGGAAGAGGCGCGACACTGATCTATATAAACGGAGGCTGTATAACGAGAGGCAAAACAACCAGAGGGAGGTGGGTGGTGTCGATGATCGCATTTCCTCGAAAGGCACGGTCTTCTTTTCTGAAAGGGCCAGCCGAAAGGGATAGGGAGGTTGCAAGAAGAAAACCACTTAGAATCATAGAATTCATGAAGTTGGAACGGACCTACAAGGCCGTCGACTCCCAAACCCCTGCAAAACCTTCCATGGTGTCGTGATTTTATTAGGACCGGCTAAAATGACCCAAAGCAAGGGACCTTTCAAGGTCTCCAGAACCCTCCCATGAAGCTGGATGGGAGCAGTTTGGGAACGGATCGATTCGAAAACTTTTTTTTTTTTTGCTTCTCCATCATTTTAGTTGTTCCAAATAAAAAAGTATGGGTAGAACGCAAGTCTTTGGAATTCTATCCCAAAGAGGCTCCTAAATCTCTCTCCTCTGCGTTTGGGATTCAGATTTGTTCCATAGGGCTACTACAAGAAATATCAAACAAATATCAGATATCAAGAAATATTAAACTCACTCACTTGCACCATAAGTACATATTTATACAGAAAGATCAAAGAACCCTCTGGGTGGTTTACAAGTTAATTGTGCAGGCTGTACATCCCACTCCCCCACCCCAAGGGAGCTCGGGACTCTAGCTGACCTCGAAGGGATGGAAGGTTGAGTGAACCTCGAGGTGGGCGACTGGGGTTTGAACCCAGGTTGTGAGCAGAGTTTTGGCTGCAGTGCTGCAGTTTAAACCCCGGCACCAGGAGGAGGCTCCTGGAAAGCCCCGGCCGCCCGTGCTTGATTCCATCATCCTGGGAGTTGTCGGCGATTTTCCTGACCTCTGTCTATTTCTGTTAGCTCTGCTTGGATGTTCTTCCAGATGTTTTCTCAGTGATATTTATTTGTACTTGTGAGGGTTGAAGGGAATGTTAACTCTGGCATTGCTCCAAGTTAGCGTGTGATGGGCGCGGAGGAGAGTTAGAGGGCTTGATGGAGGGTCCTGCGTTGGCACGAGCCTTACCCCGTCATCGGCTGCCGCCGCCTCTCCTCTCTTGCAGGCCGCCATCTGCCGGTGCAGCCAGCCCTTGTCCGGCTTCAACGCTCGGTGCCTGGAGGACGAACAGTTTCTGCAGGCCATCCGGGAGGCCAACCCCGGGAGTCCATTCATGTATGTTGTAGACACAAGGCCAAAGGTACCGCTTTCATGGGATCTGTGGGTGCTTGCGGGGTCTTCCCCCCTCTCCCCCCCCCTTCTCGGCTGCAGAGCGCAGCCCCGTGATCAAAAACAGGATAGGAAGGACAGCGGGGACCCTTCCTTCATAGGTGTCATGACGAGTGTCCTGTGCAGGAGACCCTACCAGCTGCTCAGGATTTGTTGTCTTCCTAAAGGGCTCTCCGGAGGCAGGCGGATGCTAGCTTCATTTTAGCTTCATTTTATTTTATTTTGTTCTTGATTTATGTATATTTTATTTTATTATGTACCTTGTATTTTGGTTTTTAAAATGTATTCCTTTGTCTGTTATCACATGTTGTAAACCGCCTAGAGTAGCCCTTGGTCTCGATGGGCGGTATAAAAGTCAAATAAATAAATAAATAAATAAATAAATAAATAAATAAATAAATAAATA
>JAHTLZ010000288.1:5476970-5492783 GCA_023846285.1 Phrynocephalus versicolor
TTCTTTCTTTCTTTCTTTCTTTCTTTCTTTCTTTCTTTCTTTCTTTCAAGTGTTGATGAAATCTGTGTCCACCCATTTGCAATGCGGTAGCTGTGTGGTGCGATTGTACTCTGGAGTGCGTGGAAGTTGTGTTTTGGAACTGATTTTTTTTTTAAACAACAAAACCAAATTGTCCTGAACCCGTTCGCTGTCGTCTTGCTGGCTGTTAACATTCCGTCGCTGTTAAAAGGTGCTGAAGGGTGTCGTGGCCAGAGGCAAAGTGACATTAGAGGTGGCGGCCTTGGGTTTTCAGTCATCTACAGGCCCTCTGGCACATTCGGTATTTTCTCTGTTTGCTTCAATCGGACTCTGATGAGCTGTTTTCCGCTCAGCGGAAGACAGCAGGACCCTTGGCAGGCCTGGTCTACCTTTCCATTCTTTCGATCCTGCTGGTTCAAAAAGCAAGAAATAGAAATGTGGAGAGGGAAGGGACGATAACCCGAGAGATTCCCATTATTTTAACAAGCATGGGCTCACGACGGGCAAGGTGCAAACAGCATGTGCGCATGTACAACTGCCAGCAGGAAAATGCCCGGCCAAATGTGCTAACTTATTAGTCACGCACACTGAAAATAAGAACCCATGCATGCTGGGCAGTTTCGTTCCTCTAAAGGCAAGCTGGCCATCGTCTTCTGCCCCAGGACCTCCCCGCTCTCCGTATCTGCCTCAAAAGGACCAAGAAAACCCTCATGAACAGACTTTTAAGGGACATGCTGTGTTTGGGGGAGGCTGAGAAAGAAACCGTCGCGTTAACAGGCGTTGCGTGGGAAAGGGACATCACCTTTTCCCTGGATCGGTAGCAGCAGGGGTTCGTTTGGCGCGACTTGTAGCTCGAACCAAGCTTTTTATCTGGGCCTGTGTGTGATTCTGGCGTCATCAGGATTGCAATTCCTGTAGACATCGCCTTCGCTCCTGGGGGCGGCGGCGGGGGGGGGGGGTTGCTTCTAATCAGACACAGAGAGAGAGCGCTGCGAGCTGTTTCTGCCAAAGGGCATCATGTCCTACCTATAGCAACCAGATAAGTGGATCTTGTAACGTTCCGACTCTTGCCGTGGTCACATCAGTGGCGGCCAAAAATGAGAAAGAAAGAGCCTCCCTGGAGCTCACCTTGAATATGAACACACCTCCCTGGCTTCTCTGGGGATAAGCCTCTACCCATGCATCCGGATTCCTTGACCAATGGACACGATTCACAAGCTGTTCACCCGGGGAGATCCTGGAGGCGGTCTCTAGCTGAGGAAGAACAGCTTTAAAGGCCTCCCTCCACCTGCCAGTCCCAACTTGAGTTGACCTGTGAAGTCAACGGCTGAGGACGCCTCCCGTTGATGGAAGGGGCCAACGCTCCGTGGAACCCACGGTCGTGATGAGGCCACTGCCAGCCAGTTCCTGTTTCGCGCCAGCAAGTGAGAAACTCAATGCTGAAAGTCTGCATAGACAGGAAAGTCTTGGACCCTTTCCGCCCATTTTTGGCCCATTTACAGAGGCTGTGTCGCGTGGCTCCGTTCCCTGGCGGCCGCGTCTTTTGTCGATTAACGAGCCGCCGTTTTCTGCATCAAAACGAACAAAAACCAGAAGCAAGCTGGAAAGCGCCGTGGTGCGTATGCCCTTGGGCCTCCGGCATCTGGTATAATTGGCCTCCCGCTGTGGCGCCCAGCAAGAGTTCCTTTTGTTCAGATTCTTACCTGCTGCTAAAAATAATGGCCGGAGGACCAGCGCTCGTGTACACAAAAGGCATCTCTCGTCCCTCACTTGGTCTCCCTCTGGATTTACACAGACGGGCGCCAGGCTGGCTGTCCAAGCTGGGAGTCATGGGTGTTGTAGTAGCTGTAGTCTATGCATACCTGGAAGGCACCAGGTGCTGGAGAGGACTGTTTTAGGAACCAATTGGAGTGGAAAACCCAAAGTCGTGTTTTCAAAAGCCACCATCATGTGGGAGCTTTTCCCGTCCTCTGATTCTATTTGGGGGTGGTCTGCCTCTTTTGTATTTCTTGTAGTGCATCTTCTCCCTGGGCCTCTTTTCTGCAGCTCTCTTGAGGAAAATTACGTTAGCGATATTTGTTTCATGGAGCCTTGTTAAAGAGCTGCCCGACCCACATGATGCCCGAAGCACAGGTCTAGCTGCAGCGGGACCCTCCTTGCAAACCGACACGGCAGTGACACGGCCAACAGCTGTCCGTGGCCAGCTTGTGGATCCTGGTGACACACTCGTTGACACCCTTAAACTCTGCACTCATAGGGGTGGCTGGTTAAATAAACCTTAACCCCATGACCCAGCTGCCCTATAAAGATGGAGGTTGTGTGGGACCCCGTGAGGCTTGATTCGTTATTCCAGACCCCGTTCAGATTGGGAAGGCTTACTGTTAAGCCACGATGTAAAACCATGGTCAGAAACTTGCAGTTTAATGTAGTAAGTCACAGTAGAGCCGGCATGTCCAAACTTCAGCCCTCCTGATGTTTTGGAGCTCAACTCCCAGAATTCTAAGCTTAGAATGCCAGTGGGAGTTTCTGTCTGAAACATCTGGAGGGCCAAAGTGTGGACATGCCTACAGTAGAGTATTGCATGAGCCACACATCTCTCCATACGCTGCATTGGTTCAAATAGACGTTTCTCTTCATTGCAACTTACTTGAGTGCAGCAAGTTGCACTTAAAAGTCGGCCCATTTGAATCAAGGAAACACACAGAGGAGTTGTCTCACCACATAGCCAGTGATCCACTGGCTTACCCAAGTATGACAACACTAAGCAACAGGGATTTGGACCGTGAATTCTGTTCACTCTGCTTGTTGCGTTGAACCAGCACTTGGGAAGCTCTCTCTCTCTGTGTGTCTTTTTTAAACGAGGAATTACTCGTCGTTACTCATTAGTTTGAAGGGCGAGCCTTCTGTTACTTGTTGCACTGTTGGAAGATACTCGTTACTTTTCCGGTTGCTTTCTGTTACTTTGTTGCCAAAGAAGGCAGTGGCATAGAACTTGAGGAATCGTTGGGATTCCTGAGAGTAGGCCTCTTGGGCAGGAACACTGAGAAGTAGAAACTCCCGGAGACCTTGCGTCTTGGCTACTTGTAGGGAGCCTCTGTGCCAAGATGTCTCCACCCACTTTGGAGAGGGCACGAACCTCTGGCCCCATGGCGGTGGGCTGGTGTCCGTGTCGCTGTTCGGCGTGGCTTTGGCATGGAGGTTCTCGATGCTTTTGGACCTTGTGACTGTTTGTGGCCATGGTGGCCCGACCTTCTGGGAGATGAAGACCTAATTTGACATTGGGAGGGCCAGGGAGTGAGAACATGCTGATTTTGAACCCTTCTCCTTGCTTGGTGGTTCCACCTTTCAGGGAGATCACCTGCCTAGAGATCCAAGAGGTCCATCAAGGATGTGGCTGTCGTGTTTCTCATCCATCTTCCAGTAGATCTTGGGAATGGAGAGCGAAACCCTGCTGTCAGCCACCACCATCTGGACTGGTTGACTTTTCCTCCCGACGTCCAAACACCTGTAAAATTATGGGCTGCTCATGAATGCGCCCTGCAGCGGACTGAATTCTGATAGTAGCTTTCCCCCGTTGACATGTTTCTGCACAATATGCAAAAATACACGTCTCTTTGTCTTGGTGGTGACGCTGGTGTATTTCCTGGGTTGTGTGCCGTTGCATTGATGTAGCACTGGACCTGACAATATATGAAAATGAGTATAATAATGCTCTGTTCTTCTTTTGCAGAAACATATAAATACGTACATGTAAGATTGTGTCTAATATTAATGTTTTGTAAGTTTGCTGGCGGTTTTTGTCTTAAAATATAGCTATCTAGAAATGTGATTACTGATTCCCTAGATATCTCTCTATATCCCCTTAAATTCGTGGCCTGACTCAAGTTTCACTGCTAAAAATAGAGATGGGGGGGGGGAGAAAGCATTGTTTCTACTCTTTAGAAACCAGTGTTGTTTTCTTTCTACATCTGGTTGCAAGTATTATGGACAGTTTAATTTGTATTACATTTTTATTACCAAAAAGGAAAAAGAATAAAGCCTTCCATTTTTAAGGGAAAAAAAACACATGGCATCTGTCATTTGATTTCCTGGGTCAGTGCTAGGTTAGAGAACTTGTTTTTAATGGCTTGGTTCTTGGGCTACTTCAAAAAGCATATATTGCAAATTGTCTTCCACTCATTTAGCATTTTTTTTGGGGGGGGGGTGGCAGCTTGGACTTTTACCCCCTTGCCCTGATGGCGCTGCTGATGCACGTGTAGCTTTGTAAGGGGGTGGCATCTCCCCAAACTTAGCCTGCTCAGAGATGCAGGGAGCTCCTTTGTGGGACACCAGCTCCCAGTCCATCCCATGGGCCGATCATGAAGTAACTGGTCCCCACCTCTTGTGTAAATAAGCACAAAATGATCCAGTCCATGGACCTCCTTCTGTTTCTCTTTTCCCCTCTCTGTTATCCAAGGACATCTTCCTGGCATGACCAAGTTTGGTTGCTGCTTGTCAGTCGCTCCTAAACTCCAGTGAAGTCTCTTCAAACTGTCAGATAACGCATCCCGGCAACTTCCCAGACTCTGTCTGTTCTAAGCCCCCAGAGTGCCTTTTCTAAGCCTCCCGGGTCTCATCCTGCATGGTGCTCAGCCACCGGCAGCCCTCTCAAGAGTTGCTTCTTTGCTTGCTTTTTAAAAAATCAACCTGGGCCCGCCACTCCTGTGGGTCCTTTGGAAAGAACTGCAACGAAAGCCACCTAACAACTAAATTCTCCGTGTGTCCTTAGAAAAAACTCATTTTCTGTGGCCCTCCCCCTGCTAAACAACGCAGCCAAAAACACATACCCATGTGCCTGTGTGCACGTCTTCGATCTTCCCCCAAAAAAGCATTAGAGCAGCACTCAAGAGCAGATTGTATTCAGGACACAAATCTAAGAATAACCGACACTTGGTCATTGTAATCTGTCCGTGAACAGAGGATAAGAAGTCTTTCCTGCCCATGGTCTCTAGCAACCCCGGGATGCTCCAGGTGTGCTGGACTACAATGACCATAATCCCCTTTGCTGGCTGTGTGATAAAAGGGGTGGTAATTCTCCACATGCAAAAGATGCACCATTGGGGAAAGCAGGCCTACATTCCCATTTAAAGTTCTGTTCCACAAACATGTCTAAACCTGTCTCCTCTTGAGCTTCTACTGGTCAGGAAGTCCTACCAGTGAGAGCTGTGCTGACACTTATGTTCATTCATTTCATTGGTTCATCCGGTCTGCTCTGGCTAGGAAGAATCCCTGAGCTTTGCACGTAGGTTCTGAGATAGCCTTGGGAAAAGAAGACCGAAGGGAGACAGGAGAACACTTTTCAAATCCTTGAAAGAGGGTCCTACAGAAAAGGAGCAGGATCTGTTTTCTCCATCATCATCCCAGAGTCCACGTGACACAACAAAATGAGCTTAACGGTACAGGAAGCCACATTTAGGCTGGTGATCAGGAAACACTTCCTAAGCAGTTAGAGAGCAGCACAACAATGGAACCGATCATCTCAGGAGGCGTTGAGCGCCCCAACACTGAAGATCTGCAAGAGAAATTGAGACAACTCTCCATCAGAGCTCCTGGGATGTGGGATTCCTGCCTTGCACAGGGGGTTGGATGTGGTGGCCTTGTAGGCCCCTTCCAACTCCCTGAATCTGCGCACTGGATGACCTTGAAGAGCTTCCTGTATAGGCATAACAGAAAGTTGATGGGTCCCAGTTCTCTTACAATATACATGATCCCTCTATGCAGGGATGAGTTGCTTGGTTGGCTGGCTGGCTAGCTGGCTGATTCATCCATCCATCCATCCATCCATCCATCCATTCACCCTTCCACCCTTCCTGCCTGCCTTCTATCCATCATCACCTTTTCCCCCTTCCTTCCTTCCTTCCTTCCTTCCTTCTATCCACCATCATCACCTTTTTCCCTTCCTGCCTGCCTGCCTGCCTTCCTTCTATTAATCATCGTCACCTTTTTCCTTCCTTCCTTCCAGTCAACGTTCCATCCATCCATCCATCCATTACTTATTCTATACAGCTATTCCACCTTCCACGTAAGGAGCTCCAGAATTCGCCATCCTCTTCCCCGGGAATACACAACCGCCCTGCGAAGTGGCTCCCACGGAGACCGCGCCTCTCTCCCCCCCCCCCCCAGGGAGTTTGCACGGCTTGCTGTGGATTCCAACGGCACCTGCAGCGCCTCCAGACCCTGGACGGGAAGCCCGCCCGCCCGCCCCAGGGAGCCCGGCATCGGCGCGCCTCTGCGGGATCCTGCGCCTCCAACACGCCTTCACCCCAGCACAAACCACGCTCCGCTTCAGGGGTGGAGGTGGGGGGCGCCGGGGCTTCCTGTTGGCTCTTGAGCCTGACCTTCTCCTCTTCCACGCGGCACCCATTGGTTCCCCCAGGGGGCAGGGGCGGGAGATTGATCCCAAAGCATGCACGTGCCGGACATGAATACGGGCGCGGTGCTCTTTTTATCAATGAACTTTTAATAGCATATAAATGTTATTTTATATTTTAATATTGTGTTTGTATACCGTCGGGACAGTGCATGTCAGATCGCCGGAATAAGCTCTGGTGCAGAGCGCAATGCAATTATTATTATTATTATTATTATTATTATTATTATTATTATTATTATTATTATTATTATTATTATTATTATTATTATTAATCTTGTGCTAAGCAGCGCCTCGATCTTTGCTTGTCTTGACCCCAGGAGCGAACTGGAGATTCCTTTTGTGGGATCAATCCTGCCCGGAAAACAGGCTAGCTTCTGGCTGCCAATGGATTCTTCGGCCGCCTGGGCTTTGCGAGGCTGGGGCGGGGGGAGGGAGGAGGGAGGCAAGGGGTGGGGGGGAAACAACACTTTCCCACCATCATCTTGATCAGAACATGGAAGATAGATCCGGATGAGTTGAGGCTCCACAGATCAATGCATCGGCTCAGCATCCTCTCTCCTTTGGCTGAATAACATATCCAGTGTGAAGGGGCGTTTTGGGGAAAAAAGGCAAACCCCACACAGAGACACCACCTGGCAGGTCTATCCTAAATTTTATGACTTCCAGATAGGCGGAGATCAATTCCAAGAGCCGGACATCTAAACTTGCGGGCAGACCGTTCCTCTGAAAATAAAGAGAGAAAGAAACTGATTGTTGCCTAGCTGGATATTTCTGGGAAGCTGCAAGGGACCTCCGTAGGTGTGCCATGCAGAGCCCCCTGTTCACGAAGCTGCAGAGGGGTCCGTGGAGGCATTAAAGGGCGTTCCAGGGTGTTCCTTGTCCCTCTTTTTGCGCCGGCACCCGCGTCGGTCGCCCTCACGCGCCCCTGCCGTGGTTTGGGGAAGCAGGGGGCTGGACGGTAGGATCTGGGCCGCATCCGTCCTGGGGGCTCAGGACCAGCCCTTCGGCCCGGCCTCTTGGCAGGAGGGCTCATTCCCAGAATGGAAGTCCTAAGATAAGACGCCCGAGCTGGGGGCTAAATTTAGCTCGAGGGTCCCTATTTGAGGCGCGCAGCTGCTACTGCTGCTGCTGCTGCTGCTGCCCCGTCCGGGCAGGCGCTCGCCTTGGCTTCTCCGGTCGCTGTCCGCCTCGACGGGCCTGCCCTGGTTTCTTGTCTCCGGCCAAGGGACGCTGCCGTGGGAGGCCGGGGCCCTGCCCTCGCCTAGTGGGCCCCCAACGACCTCACAGAGGCCGGCCTGCGACGCAGCCGCCCAGCGCCCCTCACCCCCCAACGGGCCAGCCGCTCGCCAGCCTCCGGGGCTCAACCGAGCGCTTCATCAGCCAGCCCGGCGGGTCAGCCAGCCACCAGCTCGTGAGTAACCTCTCGGAGTCGACTCAGTCTTCCCCTCCCATCCAACCCCATCCCCATCCACACGAACGCGCGCGAGGAATCGCCCCGCGGGCGTTGGGAACGGGTTCACAAGTGCGCGCTGCTCCCGACACGCGAATCTCCACCACCTCCGCGTGGGAACGGGTTCGGGGAGGGGAGAGAATCCTAGCAATAGCTCCGCACACTTCGGAGAGCCCCCTCCCAAATTTTAAAAAAGAAAAGCATCCCTCCTTAAAAAAAAAACACACTTTGCTTTCAGGAATCAACTAACCCAGAAAGTAGGTCGTGTGGACGTTTTCTTTTGATTCCTTGGTTGGTTTTACCTGTTTTAATGCAGGAAGCATGAAAACCACGAGGGATCCCATCAGCCACAGAGAGGAGAAACACTGACTCTGGTGAACCACTCATTCCAGAATCCCCCATCCCTGCCAGTTGGGGGATTTTGGGAACTGTAGTCAGGGGGATCTTGGGTGCCATTGGCCGCCCTGCAAAACTTCAAAAGCAGGAGGGAAGAGGTACCCAGGATGGTCACAAGCTCCGGACAGCCATCATCTGAAAGCAAGGCCTTCCTCCCATCCAGGATAAGATGCTGGAAGGGGGTGCAAGCCTTGTCTGTCACCTCCAGTGTCTGCCCACCGGCACCAGTATATACCCTGTGGACCACAGGGCAAAGTGTCAATTCCCCACCTAAGAATTAGAATGGCACACACGCCCAGCTGGAGGGCGGGCAGACGGCAAAAGGGGATCCCTTCTGCTTTGGCTGATCTTGGCCCTGTGCAACAGAATCTGCAAAGTTGGCCCTTCCTTTATTTATCGACAGCCAGAGCAAACATTGACAGAATTGCCCGCCTGAACGGAGGACGCTGAGTGATCAAGGAGGAACTTTCTGTGTGAAAGGACCACGGGCTTGCTTTGAGCTTGGTGCTCAGGATCAATTCCTGGCCTCGGGCGTCTTTTAAGTGTCAACCTGTGTCCCTTTTGGCACCAAGCCTCGGACTGGTGAATATGGCGTTTCTATTAAATCAAACCAAATGTCTCCCAGTTCCAAGCAGACCCCACTGGCAGGGACACATTTTCCCTACCACCCAAAGAGGGCCTGCCCTGCATCCACTCCGGGATGCCATATGCTGGTTCCAGTTGCAACAGTTCCCAGTTCTGAGCATGCATTTGTCAGACCCGAGGGGAGAAAGAGGTTTGACACAACTGGGCGTTGTGCTATGGAATATGCAACATAAATAGAGACCTGAATGTGACTTATCTTTTGGCTTGTGGCTCATAGAATCTCCCGCTCACCAGGGCCCTGATGAGTAGCAAATTTGGGGGGAAACATTGCCAAAGCCTTGGGGAAAAGCTGTTGTTCAACTTGATCGGAAAAAAGCAACAGCAGCAGCCACCACCACAAAAAAAAAAAAAAAAATCAGAATGCAGTGGAATTTCCTTGTTATTCTCTAAAATTAGGAGTCCAGACTCCAGATCAAGGTAGGGTTTCTGCAATGCAGGTGCTGCCCCCCCTTCCTTCAGGTCAGCAGCTGGAGCCTGAGAGGAGTTGGACAGGCAGCAGGCAGCAGCCTTTCAGAAGAAGTGGGTCCTTCCAAGTTGGAATGCGTGGGACATTCCTTAGCTACCCTTCCCCCCAGGCTTGCTGAGTGTCACAGTCGGGGAGCAGGTGGCCCTCCGGCATTCCTCCTTGCAAAAAATGCAAACAATGCACTTCGACGGGGCTTCCCTTTCTCAAAAATGAACCCAGGGATATGACTTATGTCTCTCTACCAAATGTACGCTTGACACACACACACAGAGAGAGACACACCCAACACCTGACCCCAGACTACTAAAGCCCACATGTCTTTTACAGATTAAAAATCAATAAATAAACCAGGGAGCATGAATACTAACAACAGCCTTTGAACTGAAGAGCTGGAAGGGACGCTGTATAAATCATCAGGTCCTGCTCCTGTCAAGGTGCCCAAGTAGGGAATCGAACTCCCAACCTCTGGCTCCACAGCCAGAGGCCTAAACTCTAGATGGGGCCTCACCATAGATTTATAAAGAGACAAAATGACATTTGCTGACTTATTTTCTATACCCTTCCTAATGATCCTTAGCATTGAGTTTGCTCCCCCCCCCCACTGCTTGTGTCTTCCTGCTTAGTAGCTTTCCATCACCAGACAAGTCCATGATGAAAATCACGCTCAAGGGACCAAGAAAGATGAGTTTGCTGGATATCACCAAGATCTTCTCCTTGCTTCAACCCAGAGAAGATGAAGAAGGCGAGGAGGAAAGGCAGGCGTTGAACCTGGCCGTGTCGCAGGATGATCATCAGCTCCTGGACCAACTGCTACGCCAAGACAGGTACAAACGGTTTATCAACAGCCGGAGTGGCTGGGGGGTGCCGGGGACTCCCCTCCGCCTGGCAGCCTCCAAGGGTCACGTGAGGTGCGTTGAGGTCCTCTTGGCCCACGGAGCGGACGTGGACAGTCTGGACGTGAAGGCCCAGACGCCGCTGTTCACGGCCGTCAACAACGGCCACCTCGATTGCGTCAAGGCCCTCTTGGAAGCCGGGGCCAATCCTTCCGGAAGCATCCACAACAACTGCACCCCCCTGCTGACAGCCGCCAGGGATGGAGACGTGGAGATCCTGAAGGAACTCTTGGAGCACGGGGCAGAGGTCAACGTCAAAGCAAGGCTCCCCGAATGGGCCGCCAACTCCGTGGCCTGCTCGGGACCGTTGTACCTATCTGCTGTCTATGGCCACCTGCAGTGTTTCAGGCTCCTGCTTCTCCACGGCGCAGATCCCAACTACAACTGCAATGACGAGAAAATGCTTTCCCGAATCAAAGCTCCCAAGACTCTTCTTGAAATCTGCTTAAGGCACGGCTGCGGAGCCGAATTTGTCCAGCTCCTCTTTGATTTCGGCGCCAACGTATTCTTACCGGGTATTGCCTTAGACCAGACCTCTGCAAATTCCCAGGCGCGAGATTTGTTGGCCAGAGAGAGAGGTAATTTGTGGTCTTCAGTGATGATGATGATGATGCTAGGCTTTGGGGAACAACAGGAAAAGATTTCACGCTGATTTATAAGCCCTTGCAGATTTCAGAAACAACATCAGCAGAGCTTTAAAAAAAAAGACAATACTGGGGACAGGAAAATACACTGTACGGATATTTAGCAGATACCTAGGCTTTTAGGTTAAAACTTGCATCTGTTATATTATTTATTTATTTATACAACTTTTATGCCGCCAACTACCCAAAGGTCTCTGGGTGGCTTACAATTAAAATGAACAGTTAAAACAGTTAAAACATGGACAATTAAAATGGACGGTTACAAACAATAAAACATGAAACACTAAAATTGCCACCAGGACCCACAATCTATGTTATGTCAGTTTAAAAACTTCAAAAACTGGAAAGTTTTTACCTGGTGCTGAAATGTTATCAGTGTTGGTGCCAGGCGGATGTCACTTGGGAGGGTGTTCCATAACCTGGGGGCAGCTGCTGAAAAGGCCCTGTTCCTACAAGCCATCCTGTTCATCTCCTTGAGGGATGGGTCTTTCAGGAGGGCTCCCTGGCTAGATCTTAATTGCCGGGTAGGTTCATATGGAAAGAGGCCAGTCAATTTTTTTTTGTTATTATTTTGATCTTGGATTTTTTTTTAATGATAATGTGCCTTCAAGTCAACTCTGACTTATGGTGGCACTTTTTTGACAGGGTTTTCCAGGTAGAGAGCACTCAGAAATGGTTTCCCATTCCCTTCTTCTATGGTACCCTGGGCCTGCGCAGCTTGCCCAAGGCCACCCAGGCTGGATGTGCCCACAAGAGGGACAGTGGGGGAATCAAACCTCTGGCCATGCAGCCAGTGACTTACAGTAAACCACTGAGCTATCCAGCCAGGAAATCAATCAGCCAGTCATTGAGTTAGTCAGTCTCTTTATAGAGAGCAGAAATAATGCATGAGATTTGGAGAGTTAAGGTCAAAAGGATTCCTTTTGGGCTAAACCAGAAGGATGCCTCTAATTGTTTAGAAAATAATGCTTTGGAAATCAGAGACGTCACCGTTCAAACATTATAGTTTAGACACATCAGCTGGCATATCTTCCTACATGGTGGGAAAGGAATGGTTTTGATATTAATGAATGGAATCCAGTGTGTTATGTCCAAGCTCTGCTCTTGCCTGTTATATTTGCATGGGACACACAGCAGCACAGCCCTAAACTGATGTACTCAGAGGCCCCATTGAAGTCAATCTTATTCCTAAGTACAGAAGGGAAGCTGAGGGTAAGCAGTAAAGCAAGCTGAAATCCAGACCAGCTTAAAGCGTGTTGGACATCAAGGTGTCAGGAAGCGCCATGCGATTTTCCCAGCATGTCTGTATCACTTCAGTGCTAGAACTTATCAATTAACAGAGTCTCGTAGAGCTAAATACAGTGGGTAAATACAGTGGGAAGTAGACCAAAGTGAATTAATGAGGGCTTGGAAGGTCAACACATGGATGGGTTGTGCCGTTACAGTCATGACCAACCCTTCGTGACCCCATGTCCATGGAGTTTTCTTGGCAGGAATACTGGAGTGGCTTGCCAGTTCCTACTCCAGTTCCCCTACAGCACCTGGTATTCCCTGGTGGTCTCCCATCCAAGTACTAACCAGGGCCGACCCTGCTTAGCTTCCGAAATCAGGCGAGATCGGGTGTGCTTGGGGCATCTAGGCAGCTCAACACATGGATATGTTTCCTTAATTCATACGGTTGACTCTACTTGAGAACACAGCTGGATTTAGGAAAACCATTTAGAATATTAATATCAATGGATGGCTTTAGTGGCCCAGAAGAAAGAAAATTAATTTCAGCAGGGATAGCAATAGAGTTCTATATTTAGGCAGCCATTATCAGATGTAGAAAGAGGGAATGGGTGACGCCTGGCTGGACAGCAGTTGTGTGAAAAAGATCTAGGAGGTCATGGAAGACAGCATGAGCCAAAAGTGTGATGGAGCAGCAAATAAGGCTAATGTGATTCCAAGTTGTATCAGCAGGAATATAGTGTCTTGGTCAACAGAAGGAATGGTGCTTGGTTGGACTTCACCTCCATGGTGTCCAGTCCCTGGATAACCCAGTTTAAGAAGGATGCGGACAAACTAGAAGGTGTCAAGAGGCAGGCAACAAAGGTGGTGAAGGATTTGGACAACAAATCTTCTAAAGAATGGTGGAGGGAGCTGGCTTTGAAGTTCAACAGCAGTGGAATGAGCAATTAAGAGCCACGAACTATACAAAAGACCCCTTCCTTATGTGTTAATAGGGATGGGTCCAGTTGTTGACAGTGAACTCCAGTGGCTGCTCAATTTACTGAATTGGGAGCTCCTGCTGATGCCAGTGTCTCTAAAATTCTTTCCATTTATTTATTTATTTATTTATTATTTAGCTCCTCTCTCTTCTGTTTGCTTACAATTGACGCATCGCACTTCGGAGACACTGTGTCATTTGAAATCCTATTAGGACAATCATTTAGGAATCATTGTTTCTTTTTCTCTCCTTCCACCCCATCTCCAGCGATCCCTAAATCGTTGATGTCTCAGTGCAGACTCGCCATCAGGAAGTTCTTAAAGCTGGTGAACCGGCCGCATGCCGTGGATCACCTAGAAATCCCCCCGGTGCTGCTCAACTACCTCAAACACCAACCATAACTGGAGATCCGAGTTGGAACAGCCCAGTGTTGTCAAGTAATGTAACTGGATAAGAAAAGAAGAAAGAAAAAAACATCTACGAATTGGAATGCCCATTGTGTGGAATTCTCCTTTAGTTCTCTCTGTGTCTGTAAACATTACTCAGTAGGGGAATATGCTTTATGGCAGGTTTAAGTCCAAATGGACAAACCTATTTGGGAGATAGGGTGTGATATCGTGGGTAGCTCTGTCAAGTTCACGCTAAAAACCAAAAGAGTTTTATGCTGCCCTCCCAAAATTACAATACCAGAGTCTAAGGGCTGCTATAAAGAAACAAATTATTCCTTGGTTTGCATCCTGCTGACCATTCAAACAGATAACCCCAAGAGGGGGATGTAATTTGTTAATACATGAATGGCCACCAGGAAAAGATGATCGTTTGTGATGTGATTTAAAAAAATTGCCAGCTGGTAGGCACAACAACAGCTGTGCATGTATATTCATTCATTGTAAGTTTCATGATTAGGGCTGGTTTCTCCTGCCCTTAGAGAGTCCCCTGGGAACGAAAGAAGACCAGCTCAATAGGAGAAGATGGGAAGGACACCCGACTGTTTGCAGGGAAACAAGCAGAAAACAAATTTTCCATGGACTTTCACCGCTGAATAATTATCTTTGACTGGTGAAGCTTAATAAATCAGGCTTCACTCAAGAGGCTTGAGGGATATTCAGGCAGGCTTAAAAATAGTCCAAAGGATAAATCTAAGGAAAAACCAGGGAATTTTATTTGAAGCACCACAACTTTTCCTATTTCTTTTTCTTATTCACGGACAAGTACGCAGTTCTAGGTTATTTTGGAAGGATCCTTTTTAGAGATGTTTCCCTTTCAGTAGGAGTTTCATTGCTTTCTATCCTTCACTGTGATCCCTTTAAGTGTGTATCTTTTTTAAAAAAAAGCCGCTCAATCTTTTTGATTAGAAACAATGCAGACAAACAAATGGTCACCTCTGTGACTTATGGAGGACTTGCACTAACTGTATTTATTTCAGACTGATGAAGCTGTTTGGATGAGCAGCGAAACGTTTCTCTCTCAAAAAAAAGTCCAGTAGCCATGACTCAACTTCCAGATAAACTCACCTGGATGACTGAATATCTTCCCAGACACTTTTGATCCTTTTTATATATATCTATAAAATGTATACAGAAGGATACACTTGTGACTCAGTCCTTCCACTCATCCCTCATTACTGTAAGCCGCCTTGGGTCCTTTTCCAAGGTGAAAGGTGGGGTAAAAAATACGCTAAAATAAAATAAAATAAAATGCCAAGGCCAGATTTGGAACTGTGGAGTGCTAAGCCCCAAATGGATGAGTCCTCTGTGTGATACCTGATGTGGACATGAGCAAAAGAAGTGGTGTTTCCCCCCCATTTTTAAGACACGAGTACTGTACTTTCATTAGTGCAGGGATGTGTGTTGATCCCTTGATACAAGCTCGAAAAGGATGATTGAGCTCAAGGCAGAAACAAGGACTGATCTGATAGCCAGTTTGAGGGACCCAGGTAGGTGGGTGACCACTCAGTTTCCGGCCAATAGGAACTGATCACATTCATTATGTGCTTAGTATCAGAAGGGCATACGGGATAAGCTCTTCCAACACTCCATCAAAAAAACAGCTTTCTCCAAGGGCGTGCCCAAATGATGACAGTTGTGGTACTTCCGTGGCAAGTGTTAAACCTCACCCACTTTTTGCTTTGATGCTACTATCAAGTTATTGTTTCTGCACTACACTTTGGAGGCTAGCAGATCTCCCAATGTATACTCTTGGCTAATGGGAATCTGCAAGATGAACAGATTTATGTCAATGGCTGTAGTTTAGCACACAAACACTGGCACTAATACGTTTAAGCCTTTTGGGGCTCCCATAACCAACGGGGGGGGGCGGGGGCAAGGAACGCTCTCCAAGGAATCTTGAAATTCACAAAGCCAAGAATCTTTCAGTCTCTTAAAGGCCAGTTATTATTTGATAATAAGATTTCAACATATGGTCTGCCCGCTGCCCTCCACAAAGCCTTTTACTCCAAATAAAAACGGCCTTTGAAGAAGTAGCTGTGTGAGCCTGTGCAAGTGTAACAAAACAGCAACCAAGGTCAACAAAAAAAGCCTCTGGCAGTAACATTGTGACACCTTACACTCAGATTCACTTAAAGGGCTACCCATAGCACAATTAGAATAAAGAGTAAAACTTTATTGGATTGATTGATTGATTGATTGATTGATTGATTGATTGATTGATTGATTGATTG
>JAHTLZ010000288.1:5494333-5506105 GCA_023846285.1 Phrynocephalus versicolor
ACACACACACACACACACACACACACACACACACACACACACACACGAAGGATTGCCCAAGCGGGGTATTGTGAAAACGTAACGTTCTGACAGTAGTAGTTGAAGCAGTGGAGCGCTTCCAACGTTTCCATTTTGGCTTCCGACGCGCCCTTTGGGGGGGGGGGGGTTCCTGGCTCAGTGCTGGAATTTAGGTAGTGGTGGTGATGGACGACTCCCACTCTCCTCCTTCCCCACAGGTGATGTGAAAGACGTCTCCTAGGCACCCCCCCCAAAAAAAATGCTTGTTTTTAAATATTGCCAAGCGCCTTGCATCTCTTATATAGTCAGTAGGCGGTGCAACACCTCCCCAGTTTGTTTAGATCACCTTGGATCCAGGTTTGGCCCAATGGGTGCAGAATCCATTGTGTTGAGCCCAAAAGACAACAGAAAAGCAACTCAGGAATTTGCTCCCAGTGGTTTATATGGACTGTTTTGCAGCTTGAAACAGTGCAGCTGGGCCTTTGTGTTTCTTTAAAAGTCAAATCTCGGTTGCTTGCTTTTTAAATTTAATTTTGTTCTTTTGTCAAAGAATTTGGAGGCTATATATGTGGCCCTCCAGCTGTGCTTGATCCCCTCCTGGAATTTAGAGAGGAGGTGTGGGCTTTTTGATCCGTCAGATAAATGGTAACATCTGCATTCCGCTAATGCTGACTAAAAGGGCCAAAATACATTCTGGTTTCTCATAACTCTTCGGATGAAGCTGGCTGCTGGCCATAGAGGCTTATCGCCAATAAAAACTGGTTCGGAATCCCCTGCCCCTCCCCCTGTTTCTAGTCTGCATGCAAGCATCTATAGACATGACGATAACCATCATCATCATCATCATAGACAGAACAAAAATGGTATGGGGCCTTAAAGACTGTTTTAGATCAGCGTGCGCTTCTGAGCATCAACCCGCTGCTTCTGAGTTCTGACATATTCGAGGGAAGCAAAACCAGAGGTAAACACAGGAAGTGGACTGGCAGTGAGGAGCAATTTGTGGTTGTTTTTAATGCCAAGATTTCATCATGTTAAGATTAAAGGGGGGAGGCATTGTTAGATAGCTCAGTGGTTGGGAATCTGATTCACCCTTGGGCCTCCTTGAGGGGCCGGTATCTGTGGTTCATAGAGTCCTTTCCCGCTCGGGACTCACTGATCCATGGTTCTTCCAGTTGTTTTATCTCATATCTCATTGGAGTTTGCTTTTCTGCAGCACGGGTAAGTGTCAAGGCCATTTCTCTGCCTTGTAAAAAAAAAATCCTTCAGGCTCCCTCCTTGGTTCCTGTGAGTTGTATTCCCAGCTCACACTAATGACGGAGTAGCACTTAGCCTTTTTTTGGGGGGGGGACTACAGATCCCATCAGCCTCCCTTCTAGGAGCTGCACCTGAGAGACCCACTCCTGCAGGCACCTACATTTTGCTTGCCTGGTGAAAAGTCCTGCCTTGGAAGACTTCATGGCCTCAAATGGGGCTCAATTCCAGTTGGAAAAAGAGACACCTGACAGTCACTGGGAGATCCGAGATCACCTCCATATACAGGTATTAACATACCTGTGATTCAAAGCTAGGGAAGTTAACTTTTATTTTTTTGCGGTGGCCTCCTCAAAATCCCCAGACTAAATGGCAACAGGACAGAGAATGGCCGTGATGGTAGAAATGTAACTTTCTCAAGGCCTTTAGCCAGACTTTCCTTGATTATTACCAGCGGCGGCGGGGGGGGGGGGAGTCCCAGAGTGGATTTGTGTATTCCTTTTGATTTTCTTCCCTAAGACAATGGTGGCTTCAAAGCAAACTCCTGACCTTGGCATCCTGGAGGGCAGCCCCAAGGGACATAAGCTCATGGACTTTGCAGCTCGTGCGCCCAACGGACGGCCGTGGTGGAAGCCAAAAAGGAAAGGTTGGGAGCTGTTGTAATGGTGGCAGAACATCCATCCCTGGGTGAGCCTTCTGGGCTTGAGAGATGGTGTGCCCTCCTCTCCATTCAAAGGGCCGCCCATTCTTCTCCCTGGCTGGGCTCGGTCACACTCACTTCCTGAAACGTTTCACAAAAGGACCAGGATGTAAACAAGAGTGAAAGTGCTGAGTGTGAGAGTTTGTTCAGCTGTCTGCTTGCTCCCCTCCCAGCACTAAATTAAATCTCCCATTCCCCCCCCCCCATTGGAGTTTTCTAAACATTTCGTGCCAGATGTTGCCAGAGAGATGACAGAATCCTTGGGTTTAAACCAGGAAAGCCCAGATGAGGTGCTTACATTTGATGAGAAAATGGCTTTAGCTGATGGAACTTTCACTCCCATGACCTGGAGGTTGCCATTGGTCGCTGGACCAGGTCACCGGCTTCTTACTGATGCGGACACTCTCCCCAGGATGAAAGAAAGGGGGGGGGAATCCCCCAAGATTTCATCTAGGACTCTTTGGGTGCTTTTACATGACCTCTAAAATCCACCTGCAACTTAAATTTGGACCAGAGATCGTGGGGGTTTGTCGCTCTTCCTGTGTTCCCACCCCTCCGCACTCCATTGTTCCTGTCTGTGTGAGGGGAGGGAGAAAAAAAGGGAGAAAAAAAATGCAGGCTCACCTCCTCTGCCCATCAAAGCCCCCCCCCCCAGCCACCCCTTAGTGATTCCTGTCTCTTAAAGGGGTGGCAGGGACAAAAAAACAAACAGAAGGCGAGGGAGCCCAGCATTCACTGCTTTACAATGCGCATCGGAAGATTTTTTACCTCCTGGAGGCCAGGTACTTGAAAAGTGTGCTGGGATGCACTTAGGTGGGCGTGGTCGTACTTATTTTTTTAATTTTTTTAAAAAGTCTGGAGCTGGTGGGAAAACATTTTAAAGCTCCAGATCTGGGAGCCCTTTGCCTCGGATTTTAGGCGTCGTGTAAAAGCGCCCTTTGTTAGGAATGCTGCTTCCTTCAGCACCTGGTGCAGGTCTTTGAGACCTGCTGGTTCTACCATGGATCAGGTTTGAGGTCACGCAGTCAAGAGGTTTCCCAGGAGGGAGAAGAAGGAGAGGAAGCAGGGAGTAGCAATAGAATAAAACTTTAAAAAATGAATCGATTTAGGATTACTCGTGAGGTTCCCCTCCTAGGAAGGATAGCCCTACAGAGGAGGAGCCAGATCTATTCTCAATCATCCCAGATTGCAGGACACCCAAGCAACAGGCTCAAACGACCATCTGCTCAAAAGGTAGTAAGGCAACTGTATGTCAGTTGTGCTTGGATTGGGATGCCTCACTTGAGCAGGGCTTGGACTTGATGGCCTTATAGGCCCCTTCACTATGATTCCTCCTTCCTTCCTTCCTTCCTTTTTCTTCCTTTTCCTTCCTTCCTTCCTTCCTTCCTTCCTGCCTGCCTCCCTCCCTCCCTGCCTCCCTCCTTTCCTTCTTCCTTCCTCCCTCCCTCCCTCTTTTTCTTCCTTCTTCCTTTGGTTTGTATTCCTGCATCAAGCAAGGGGGTGGACTTGATGGCCTCACATGTCATCCTATCATGCCTTTCTTCCTGGCCCAGCAGCCTGAGCTTTTTCGCCTGCCAGTCAGGGGGTGGCTTCACTTGCTGAGCATTGGGCACAAGGGAGATTGGGCAGTTGGTCAATGGGTTGGGTGCGAGAACAGAGGGGGCTGGGCCAGATGGCTAGCACCTCCCTCCCTTCGTCAGCTCTCCCGCCTCCTGGCAAGCGTTCCAACTGAGCTGAACTCTGCGGCCATGAGGCTCTTCTGATGTCATCACTCTTCCCACACCCTCTTTCCCCCTCCTCTCATTTCAGGCCCACCGCAATGCTTCGACCCAAGCGTGTCGAAGGGAATGCAGGCGTTGCTTCCAGCTAAATAGTCAGGCTGGGATGGATGCTGCCGAAGCAGCCATCCTCAAAGGGAAAACCATGCCTCCCCCAGTCCAGGACGGTGCTCAGCAGGCGCAGGAGGAGAACGGGCCCTCTGACCGACTCTCCGAAAAGAGCGACGCCTCTTTAGCCACGGCGGAGCCCAACCGGCCACCGGTGCCGGCTGGCAAACTAAAGAAGACGGCCTTCAAGCTGTTTGGTGGGAAGAGAAGCATCTGCACCCTGCCGAGCTTCTTTGGCGGGAGAAACAAAGGCCTGGGGAAGAGCACCTCCAAGAAGGGCCTGAGTAAAAGCAAGACCCACGACGGCCTCAGCGACGTCAGTTATGAGGAGGTCAGACCGGGGCCGCTCCAAAGTCCCCTGGAGAAGAGGATGGACTTGCCGTCCTCCCAGAGCGCCCTCTTGGGAGCTGAAGCCAACCTCCGGGCCAGCCTGGCCTGGCCGCCGGCGTCCCTCTCCGGAAGTTCGGAGGGCTTTGAGAAGAAGGCCGGTGGAGAAAAACCCTCCTTCCCACCGAGGCCCAAAAAAGGCCTGATGGGTTTTTTCAACAGCATTCGGCGCCACCGGAAAAGCAAAACCGCCGAGCCGGAGAGAACGGAGCTGCAAGAGTGGACGGCCAGAGGTTCCGCCGCCGGAGGTCGAGCGGAGGCGAGCGGCCCCGAGACGTTGCAGGCCTCCGAGACGGGGGCTGGGCAAAGCCTGGCTCTTTTGCCAAACAGCAGGGAGAAATCAGAGGGTGGCGCTCTAATTGGGAGAGCAGGCAGCCTCGATGGGTCCCGGGAAGAAGCGGGAGGAAAGAGAAGCAGCGTGTGTGGGGATGTGACCCGAAGATCGGTGGACGACAGAGGCTGTCCAGATGTGGAGGTGAGCCCAGACAGCGCCCTCTGCGACCTCTCCTCCTACGGCCACCTTCCAGACTCTCTGGAGCCAGGGGACATAGACGGCAGCCCTCCTCACGCCCCGTCCAGCGACCAGCTAAGCCTGATGTTTGGAGACGTCACCTCCCTCAAAAGCTTCGACTCCCTCACGGGCTGTGGGGACATCATTGCCGAGCCCGACGTGGACAGCATGGCGGAAGGCTCGACCTCGGCCGATCGAAGCAAGGATGCCACCAAGAGGGGCTCCTGCTTGGTGACCTACCAAGGCGGAGGAGAGGAGATGGCCCTCCCTGAGGAGGTGGAGGAATACCTCCAGCAGATGTGGGAAGGCACCGCTGGCAAGGAGGACCTGGCTTATGAAGCCCATCTGCCAGACCTGCTGACGAAAGGCCAGCTTCCCGGAGCGAACGGGTCGGGCGCAGAGACTCCCCTCTATAACGAAGGCACGAGGGACGAGGCAGATCTCTTAACGCCGCACAGCGACCAGCAGGAATCAGCTCCCAATAGTGACGAGGGCTACTATGACTCTGCCACCCCAGGCCCCGAGGAGGACGCGGGCGAGGGGCTCGAGGAAGTCAAGAAGGAGAGGCTTCCGCGAGACAGCTACAGCGGCGACGCGCTTTACGAGTTCTACGAACCTGACGACGTGCTGATGAGCCCCTCTCACGGGGAGGAGCCATGGTTTGAGAGGCCAGCATCTCCCTCGGAGGTCTTCGGGCGGTTTTTCGACTTTGCCTTCCCTGGCGAGAAGGACTTCATCCAGAGGACGGGCCCAAAGAGGGACGGGATGGAGACCGAGACAGAGCGGTTGGCAGCCATCCAGAAGCAGCTGCTCTGTTGGGAGATGCAGAGGGAGCCGGCCTCGAAACCTCTTGAGATGTTTCTCCAGGACCAGCCACGGAGGGAGAAGCTGCCCGGCAAATGCCAAACCAGAGGGTCCGGCGTAGTCAGCCAAAATCCCAGTTGCCTGGGCTATGAGGAGATGGCCCCTAAGGCACCGAACAGCGGCCTAAAGGCGGGGACAGCAGCTCAGAGTCAAGACTGGAAGGCTCTCCAAGAGATCCTACAGTCAGACGGTTGCCTCGCTCCTTTCTTGGGGAAGGGATCCATCCCAGAGGTGGAAGCGGAGGGCACATTGCTTGAGTCATGTGCAATCAGTGGCGTGGCCCAGGAGAAATCCGGGACGTACCCTTTCTACCGGAGTCGCAGCTTCCATGGGTCCCCACTGGGTGAGCCTCCTGGCCGGGCCGAATTAGGTTTTGCTGAGGCCCGGCCGGGAAGTGGAGATGAGCCGGAACAGGCTGTCAACTTCTCCCAAGCCTGGGTGGAGTTTGCCAGCAGCGGGACGCTTTTCTCCAGCCTTTCCGAAAGCCTTGGGAGCTCGGACTCCGGCTCGGCCTTCACACAGAACCTGCCCGCCCTCCCGGCCATGGTCACCTTCGACGTCGTGGATGTGGAGCAGGACGGGGAAGGGGCGTGCGAGCAGCAACCGGAGATGAACGCTGACGAGGACCTGGCGGCCTCCTTCGAGGCCTTTGAGGGGAGCTTCCTCCCGAAGGAATCCTTTGCCGAATGTGACGAGCAAATGTTTCCCAGCTGTGCTCGGAGCTCCGTTCAGAGCGGCAGCTGGGGCATCGCCAGCCTCCCCCGGCATCTCCGCCTTCATCAGCTCGGCCTGCCCGGCCCGGAGCTGCTCCCCGTCTGCCGGAGAAGCCGGTCCCTCGACACCGAATGCCTGGCGTTTGAGCTGGCCGGTTTGCCGCTCCCTGGGAACGGCTTTGACCCTTGGGAGCTCTGTTCCCCCTGGAACGGCCCCCGGAAAGGCCCGAGGTCTCTTCGGTGGCATGCCGGCCAGGCGAGTGCTCCCTGCTCTCCGGAAGAAAAAGGGGGCAATGGCAGTGCCCTCTCTTGGCCTGGACTACAGAATGTACCCAATGGGAAGGGATGTTCCCCGCCAGATGTGAAACTCTGGAACGGTGATCTCAGCGCCCCGGGCTTCCCGAGCACATGGGCTGCCTTGGAACAGCTGGACGCAGACCTCTCCCTGAGGTCCCTGGCACCAAAGTCTGCTAAGGCACCTCCCGGGAAATCCCACGCGGACAGGGATGGCAATCCGGGCCTCCTGGGAATGAAACCAATGGCCCGGCCTTCCCTTCTGCCTCTGCAGATTCCAGGAATGTCACAGGAAGGGCATGCATCTCACCAAGGTGGTGGAGACCAAGAGGCAGACAAACACACATGGGGCCTTCCCTTAGGAGAGAAAGAGGCTGACCTGCCTCCCGGCTTTGATTTTCCCCATTCCCCTGGCAAGCTGAGGCAGTGTAAACCTGTGGGGGTAGACACAAGGAATGTCGCAGCCACACAGCAGGCAGAGCGGAGCCCTTTGTAAGGGTGAAGGGGTGGGATCTCTGGCCTCCAGGGAGCCTCCAGGGAGCCTCCAGGGAGCTCTGGGTCGGGTCTGCTGAGATCTACAAATTTGGAATTGCTCCACCCTGTGCCAGCTGCTGCTACGCCATCGTGAATGTAACAGAAGCCAAATAGCTTGCGAGAGAGGGTTCAAGGCGAAGTGGAAGCAGAGCTCAGAGAGGACGGCTGTCTGGACTACGAGTCCCATGAGGGGTTCTGGGACTTGTGGTCTGGGAAAAGCCACTTTTCCGAGCTCTTGATGGGATGGAGTCCCGAGGGCACACAAGAGATTGTAAAAACATTGGAAAGGGCTAAACAGTTTGCTAATGACAACATTAAGTCTGCGGGGTCATTAGAAACTGCCAGCAGGTGACAAAAACAACTAGTAAGGCAGGACTTTGGGTTACTGTGCATCACTGTTGTGACGTTTCCCTATAGGAGTAGTTTGGAATCATCCTTCCCCAGCTCAATTAATCCTGAATACAGTAGAGTGGGAAGGGTCCCAGTCTTTTTGGACGATCATGTAAAACTTGCTTTCAAGCTTCCTGCCTGGCCTTCTAATAAAAATGGCATGAACGTAATTTCTTCAAAACCATTTATATGGCCAAAGTTTTTTAAAAAGCATTTGACCAGATAGAGTGGCTGTTAAATATTGTCACTTGGAGTGAGTTGCCTATAGTAAACTAAGAATAATAATAAACAAGGATGTTTTTAAAAAACCTATTTCTATGCCTACCTGTTTGGAAGGGAAAGTCATCAGGAACCATTGAGGTTCCACTCAGTTTTGGAGTCCATAGAAATGCATCCATCCTGCCTGTGAATATTAATTTGGAAGGGTCAAGGTGTGTTTAAAAAAATCCAATAAGTGTGCTTTAGGATTCAAGCTAGATTCTTTCCTTGGTATTGGGTGACATTTGGAGTCTTGAATGGCGATGAAAAGAAAATTCGAGGTACACTGTGGTCCAGAGAATAGGAGGTCAAGGTTGTAAGCACAAAGATTGGCCAGGGAGTAAGACAGGGCAAAAAAAATGGGAGAAAAGTTGTCCTCATCCAGGATTTTGACACTGCAGTCCTGTACTCCAGGAGTGGTCGAAAGCCTGAGCCTTCAGATGGGGTGGACTCCTCCCACACCCCCAGCATTCTTCATTATTGGCTGGGCTGCCTCAATCGGAAGTGTTGTCTGTTGCCTACACTTACTGTGCCCACTTCAGTAGTGGGAAACTTCATTGGACTCCATGGGACTTACCTTGGACAGGTGTCCTTTGGATGGTGATGTGCAATATGGCAGAGGTGGTGGCTGAGACTGTGGCGAGGTGGTGGCACAGATCTCCTGATTACAAGCATCAGAAGATCTTTGGGGGTTGTGCATCTTTTTTTAAAAAATGTTTCAAACTGACCCTTTCTAAATATCCAATGGCATTAGAACTCCTGTATCCGTGGGGGGTTGGTCCCCACCCCCCACCCCCTGCAGGTGCTGAAAACTGGCTATGGCGGAACACTACACATGATGTGGTCTCTGGCTCTCTCTAGTGGCCAGTTCTGGTAACTACAGGGTGGATATAAGTATTTCTGGAATTTTTCTGCTAATGTTTATATTTTCAGGCCAGGGATAAGCAAAACCTCATCTATCAATCTTGTCGATACAGGGCTCCTACCGTTCTCTGTTTCTTTCCTAGGACTAATCTTCATTTGGTGGAATGTTCAGAGCACCTGATTTACCAAGGTGCCCCCTGCCCAGTACTGATATTGGGAAGACCTGGGTGAGAATGAAGCTTTGGGTGCACCCAGCGTCCATATTTTTGCTATTATTTATTTGGTTATTTACTAGATTCTTCACCAGCACTGCAGCTCCAAAATATAATGGAGTGTAACATGCGTCATTCCAACCATTGTGGCTGCTGGCTGTTTTGAGGAGGAAGATCGGCATTGTAGTTGCAACACAACTGAAACATACCAGCCTTGGAAAAGCTGGTGTACTTTTCCCTGTTCTCTCATGACAAACATAATCTGTGCTATTGGAATTCTGCACGCATGCATGTAGAGTCAAACTAGATGACACCTTTAACTTGTATTTAGAAGAAGTGCTCCTACATGTGTTAAAAGCCTTTCTTTGACACAAGCACATGAATTTTCATCACCAAGGTATCTTACATTTAGCGTGCTCTGGTTTTGTGATTGGACACTGGAAGGCAAACACACGTTTTATTTACAAGCTGGCTTGCTGGAGCACAGCATCCTGACAGGATCCTCTTATGGGAAGGAAAAGCAGATGAATCAGGGGAAGTATGTCTTCCCCATAACGTCTGGTTTGGAAAACCCTAACCCAGTTTCAGATTTAGGTCTAGGCCCGATTGCACCTGGGTGACATTAGATTTCACAGCATTTTTCACATGAATCAGAACCGGGTCCCCCTGCTTGGTGGAGCCGGGTATTTCCAGTGCATCATATCTTGAATAAAAAATTCTGATCTAGGGGAACAAGTGATTGTGTATTAGCTTATGGTCTGCCAGTCTTAAGACCAGAAGAGGTACCTGAACAAGAATCATTGCCTTCTCTCTAAGCCGTTCCTAATAAATAAATAAATACATACATACATAAAATCCCTAACTTGAGATCCTATTTGGAACATTGTAGAAGTAACACATTGCAAGGAATGTATTTATTTGTAGCTAGTTACTTTTATGGTTAACAAGGGAGTGGTGAAGTTACTTTTCAGAAGTAGTGTAACAGACAAGCATGGTTACTTTAGTGGTGTAATGAGTACCACTTTCTTATTACTTTCGGAAGTTACTTTTAAAGGGCATTTCCCAGGGTTCATGATGGGAAGTTTTTGGTTTCGGTTTTTTTCTTTTTTGAGTTTTGTAGTATTTTCTGGTCAATCCTAAGTTTTTGATTAAAAACAAAATGAAACAGCAAAAGTGACAAACCACATGCCAGGAAGTGCATTAAGTTGTTTTCCAGCATGCTGAAAAGTAACAGAAGAGAAATTACTTTTTTAAAAAAAAAGGAATTCCCCCAGCTCTGTATTTGAATATATAATCTAAGCTGAGAATGTATGCAGGACCAGGCACAAATGATTGTTGGAATGTTTGCTAAAAATCAATCAGATGTCTACAGTAGGTTCCCCATATATGTAGGACACCGGTTCCAATCCCCTCCCTCCACATTTGGATGCTGGAAAATGTGGATGATAGAGAACGCTCTCTATAGGGTGGTCTCTGCCTCCCTCTAGTGGGCAATTCTATTAACTTCATCTTTACAAATATATATACATTTCTCAGATTTGGGTTTTAATGTTTTCCAGCTGCGGATAAATGAATCAGTAGATACTGATTCTGCAGATAAGGGAGGTTCTGCTGTATTTTTTCAATCTGCTAATGCCAGAAAAGGCCCTTCCACCCTCATTTCCAGGCCTTGGTGACTTGATGTCACAATTTCTTTGCTCACACAACCCGTTGGGTCTCAAGGGCAGATTGTCTGAGGCTGAAGAACCTCGAAGATTTTCTTATCTGTCTCGGTTTCCAAAAATAAGTGGGCTCATGGACCACTGGCTGGTCCAACACAAAAGGCCATGGGCTCCTTTGGGGGGTGTTGGTTTTGGGGTTGTCGAGTTGGTTTTTTTCGTTGGAGGGAGAAGCAGGGACTCAGAACTGAATGGGACCACCCTGTTCCACCTCTGCTTTGCATCGATCCTGTCCACAAGGCAGGATTCTGAACAGTCACACTGCCATCATTTTGGACGTGTTTTGGTTTAGGTCGGATTAGTGGTGGGGACATCTCTTTCTTGTTTTCGTTTGAACATATCACCAAAGACATCTTGTGGAATTTGCTGTCAAATGATGTAACGCGCGCGGATTTTTGTGAGTGATTTCTTGGGGCGAAGGATAATGTATATGTGAAAAGCAAAGAGAGAAAAGGGAAAAAAATAAAAATAAAAATAAAGGAGCTTAGGAAGAATGTTCATCTACAAAGGTGTATTTGTTAGCATTTTGGCTGTACATAGTCAATGGAAATATTATTGTTCTTATTATTTTGTAAAAGGAAACCATTTTATAAAACATCGACATGTGCAACACCTTGTCTCCGCTTTTTAATTTTGACTTCTGTCTGAAGAAGTTTTCTGATTTCAGGGAATTAGGAAAAAGAAGAAGAGTGTTGTTTAAATAATCATCATCATCATCAACAACAACAACAATTAGAAACAGCGTCATAATGTAGTTGCTCAAATGGTCCACTAGAATTTGTGTCAGAACTATTATCTGCCCGTAGCAAAGAACTGGTGGGACCATAAGCCTGAAAAAGTGACTGAAAATGAGCATGCAAAATTACTTTGGGGCTTCCGAATACAGACAGACAGGGTTTTGGAGCATAATACCCCAGATATTGTGATTGTGGAGAAGAAAAGAGTGTTTATCATTGATGTTGCTATACCAGGTGATAGTAGAGTCACTGAGAAACAACTCGAAAAAATTACCTGATATCAGGATCTGAAAATTGAACTTCAGAGACTCTGGCATAAATCGGTACAGGTGGTCCCAGTGGTAATCGGCACGCTGGGTGCAGTACCTAAAGAGCTAAGCAAGTATTTAGAAGAAATTGGAGTTGACAAAGTCACCATCAGTCAGCTGCAGAAAG
>JAHTLZ010000288.1:5508741-5526265 GCA_023846285.1 Phrynocephalus versicolor
TGTGTGTGTGTGTGTGTGTGTGTGTGTGTGTGTGTGTGTGTGTGTGTGTTAAACAAGAAGCCAAATTCAGCTGGGCTCTGCACGGAAAAGATACGACTCCCCTATGAACCCTTGGGGCTCATGTCAGTGATAAGCCATCGGGCTTCCTCCATGATCTCATTAGGCTTAATTCAATTGAGGAAGGGGGCAGGGGGTCGGCCACCCCACCAAAAGGAGGTGGTGGTGGTGGGGGGAGAGGAGGAGGAATAAGCAGAAGAAGGATTGACACCCCATTATGGCTTTAGGCTGAAAGAAGGAAGTGATTAGGGGGTGTTAGCGCCTCTCTGGAAATGAAACTGGGGAATCTCTGGTGACAGATTCCCTGACCTCGTACAGAGGTCAGAGGTACAAGAATATGCAATGTTTTTCTTTCTTACAACAGTTGAGCTCTTCAGCATAACTGCCTTTGCTCAGACCAGCGAGAGACTCCGAACTCGACCATCTAAAAAAAGACATTTCTCAAAATGCAATGCCCTTCCAATAGGGCTATGGAACAAGAAGGCCCAATAACAACCTAATGCAAGACAAACCTAGAAGTTGACTGAAGATGACTTATTGTTACTTTCCATCCCCAACTGAGACCATTTGGGTGCAGCATCGATAAGCACCCGTGAATATTTCACTCTGTCAAGCTCTTGGTAGAAGGCTGGTACTTGCTTATAGACAACCCCAATCTCAAGGAATTACTGATACACAACAGCCTGCACAACACTGACACAGACTGTAAATCTGCATTCGTCCCCCCCCCTTAAAATGACCCTTTGCTCCCTTCCACACACCGATGTGGTGAGAAATTATAGCAGCTGCATAGGAACTGCTGTTATTGAATTAACTTGTGATAGATGCTCAGTGTGGGAGCTATTTTGGCTTTGTGCAGGGAAAGCAAATATCCTCCAGGTCTCTCTTATCCATTTTAGGTTTCTGGTGGTGCAAACTGGACAATGTTTCATGGCTCGCTGCTTGTGCTGATTTGTGGTGAACTGTGTTTCCTTTGTTTAGCGTGGCAATTATTTGAGTGATTTTTAAGGGGCTTAAAAAAACAACAACCTGTTTCACTCTGGAGTCCAAATGCTCAAAGGAACTTCCCACTCTGAAAAATCTCTTGCAAAGAATCAATCCAAATGGCCCATCTGTACAGTAAAGCAAGACAGTTACAGCTGACTTAAGCAGCCTAGGAGAGAGAGAGAGAGAGAGAAAGAGAGAGAGAGAGAGAGAGAGAGAGAGAGAGAGAGAGAGAGAGAGAGAGAGAGAGAGAGAGAGAGAGAGAGAGAGAGAGAGATGGTTTAATCTAAAATATGTTTATGACAGCTATGAATGAAAAGCCTTCTCAAGATGGCTTGCAAACAAAAGCAAAAACAACACAACTGGACTGCAGGGCATTTTTGAATACTTAAGAAAATAATCAAAGTTTAATCCAGTTATATTCCAAAATACTGAACACAGTCAATCAAAATTATATTTAAAAAACACTGACTGGTATTATACAACAGATACAAGTTTTAACCAAAAATAACAGAGCATCTTTTAAATATCGGCCTAGCATGTATGCTGTTCCCTATATTGCTGTAGTTTGTAGCTCTGATGTTATTTCTGAGATCTATCACCGCTTGTAACAGGGTGTGAAATTTCTTGATGTTGTTCCCAAAGATCCCAAGGACAACGGGGACCATTGAAGTGTGTTTCACTCACAAGTGAGATGTTTTGATTGCCAGGTCTCTGTATTTGGTGGGTTTTTGCCATTCTTCCTTGTCAACTCTGACACCCCCCTGGATTTTCAAGGTCAATGATCCAGACATTTCTCCATTCTCTTAGTACTGTCTCTGGTGTGTTATGTTCAAGTTGTTGTTGTTGTTGTTGTTGTTGTTGTTGTTGTTGTTGACTGTCGACCCCATCTCAATGGCAAACCACATCCTACCAGTCCCAGCTGCTGCCACCCTGTGCCATAAAAACACCCTTCCTGTCCCAAACCAGTGGAAGAGAACACCCCAAGGGATTGGCCTGTCTGAAGCATCACCTGCAGCATCAGCCGCCAGGGTTGCGACGGCCCCTCCCAGCCAATGCCCTTCAACACCAGTTCTGTCAAAGCAGAGATGCAGAATTGAAATTGCCATGGCAACCGTTATCTCACCAGCATCCTCGGGATGCTGCCTGCTCTCTTGAAGAGAAGCGACTCCTTCCTCGCTGCCTCCTGGAGATGGCATTTAAGCCAGTGAAATCCAGCTGAATTAAAATGTGCTGCATGCTCCAGGTTTATTTTAAAATCTTTGTTTTCCTTTAAAGTGTGCCACTTTTATGCTTTAGGAAAGGGGTGTGTGTGTGTAGTAGTAGTGATGTATGGAAGTGATATATGAAAGTGGGAGCTGGACTATAAAGAAGGCTGATCGCCGCAGAATCGATGCTTTTGAGCTGTGGTGCTGGAGGAGAGTCTTGAGAGTCCCCTGGACTGCAAAGAGATCAAACCTATCCATTCTGAAAGAAATCAACCCCAAATGTTCACTGGAAGGACAGATTTTGAAGCTGATGCTCCAGTACTTTGGCACCTTCATGAGAAGAGAGGACTCCTTGGAAAAGTCCCTGATGTTGGGAAAGATCGAAGGCAAAAGGAAAAGGGGACGGCAGAGAATGAGAGGGTTGGGTGGTGTTATCGATGGAACCAACATGGGTTTGACAAAACTCCGGGAGGCAGTGGAGGATAGGAAGGCCTGGCGAGCTCTGGTCCATGGGGTCATGAAGAGTCGGACACGACTGAATGATTGAACAACAAAAGTGTGTGTGTGTGTGTTTTGTGCTTCCTATTTCCAGAAGACATTTTGAATCTGGAAAAGGAAAGTGGGTTTAAGGGTCCAGAGAACTGGAGGATAAAAATTGATGTTTGCCAACGGCGGAGAAGGTTGTGTCAGTATCAATAAACTTCCGTGCTGCAAGTCCTCTTTAGAGGTGTCAACATGGATCAGGAGGACCCAGACCTGCTTGGCCCAACTTTCTGCTGACACAGACCGTGGAGAACCCAACACTTATGGCTTGCCTGCACGGCCTAAACAGAATAGACAATATATTCAGAGGCCAGTGATGGCGGAAGTATTTATTTTATTTATATATTGCTCCATTGGTTCAGAGGCACTCTTAGTTAAGCAAGAAGTTAAAACATAGATCAAAGAAACAACACACTGTAACATTGAAACGGGAGCAGCCTGAAAACCAAATGGCCCCAGAGACAAGCTTCTCAATGATGTCAGGACAGGAGGCAAACTCCGACAACACAGAGGGAGCCAGGCATAACTCCTCCACCAGCTGCTGATGTGTACAGTCAGTGCCAACACAAAAGACTTTCAGATTTCCTTTGAGGTGGTGGTGGCAGGCAACATGAAGGATCCCAGCCTGGGAAGATCCAGTGGAGCAAGCAGGTGACAATAGAGAGAGGTGCTCTAAAGTAATCAGAGAGATGCCTTCTTTTTAGATGAAAATGTAAAGATGGATCAAACTAGTATTATTTCTTTTGCTCTCAGGCAGAGCAAGGGGTCATTGCTCACTCCATCCCAGGACGAAGCCACACCACCAATATAAGAACATAAGAACATAAGAAGAGCCATGCTGGATCAGGCCAAAGGCCCATCTAGTCCAGCTTCCTGTATCTCACAGTGGCCGCACCAGATGCGTCCGGGAGCGCATGAGACTAGATATCTGTCTCCTGATACCACTCCCCTGCATCTGGCTCTTGAAGTACCCCAGTTTTAAGCCTGGAGATGATACATCTCCCCATCATGGTTTGTAATCTGTGATGGATTTTTCCTCCAGGAATCTGTCCAATCCCCTTTTGAAGGCATCCAGGCCAGATGCCATCACCACATCCTGTGGCAGGGAGTTCCACAGACTAACAATGCGCTGGGTGAAAAAATCTTTTGTCTGTTCTTACTCTCCCAGCCCTCAATTTGAGTGTATGTCCCCTAGTTCTGGTATTTTGTGAGAGGGAGAAGAGCGTCCCTCTATCCACTCTACTCCTGCCCTGCATTATTTTGTACATCTCAACCATAGGTTTCTTCTCTGTCCTGTTTGGCACATGTAGGGTTAACAAGATGGGCCATGATTGGAACTAAGTGATTCTGAGATGTTGACCTCATGTAAGAAAGCCAGTGACCATGGGAGTCTCCATGAAAGCTCAATACCTTCCTCACCCCTCCTGAGACATTGACGCTCAGATCGACTCAGACTGGGCCCCCCAGTCCAGGCTCCCAGAAACACTTGAGTCACCACTTGGCCAGCCATTGTGTGGGTTGGCAGGGCTCCCCTCCATCTTTTCTTGTACCGATTCTGTGGAAGGTGAAGCACCCCAAAACAGACTCTGTGGAAGAGAATTGAATTGAGTGACTTTCCAAGCTGGAGTTATATTGACATGGGATCCAGAGACTAAAGAGGGAGCCAGGCTGTCAAGTCACAGCCATGTTTTCCTTCCTGGGTCATAGTGCGTACATAATCTCAGAAAAGACTGAAAAAGTCCCCAAAGCATGTTGCTTGGTTTAGTAGTGGAAGGCTGGTTGGTTTCTTCCAAAGATCCAATGTCTGCGGCGCCGATGCTAGGGTGACATCTCGTGGGGGCTCCTTGTATGACATCCTGGCCGTTCTTCCCAAAAGCTCATTTCTCTTTAGGTTTGTCGATCTCATTTTAATAATTCCTCAGATGCAACTCTCTTGCCCAAAGGCAGCCTAATAAGAGTTGCCATCCAAGAATACTGGAAAACCCCAATTCCTGTAGCCTTGCAGACAGTAAGGATCTTTGTTTGTTAAGGGCTAGCAATTTGTATCTGACTTGCACCCCTCCGATCAAGGTTTTCCAAGCATGTAAGATGAACCACGAGTCCTTCACCAGTTTCAGTGAGTTCCCAGTGGCTGAGCAGAGATACGATCTTTTGAATCTTAGTCCACCCCTGTATTCACGAGTGCACCACACCGATTCTCATTCATGAACTCGCAAGACGTTTTTATCTTCACTTTGGTTTCAATTTGTTTAAACAGAGTTCCCGAATACAGAATTCCAAAGTCTTCAGCTGCACATCAAGGAACAAGAGGAAATAGGGGATGATGGGTTGAAATCTACAACAAAACCCAGCCACGGTCTGGGAACAGCCCACCCCCAAACAATCAGGGGTGAAATTGCTGCACAACTGAGCCCTGTTCATATCACTGGGTGCTGTGAGTTCATTTATTAGACCAGGCATGTCCAAACTTCAGCCCTCCAGATGTTTTGGACCACATCTCCCACAGTCCTTTGCCATTGGCAATCTATGCTTAGAATTCTGGGAGTTGTGATTCGAAACATCAGGAGGGCTGAAGTTTGGACATGCCTGTATTAGACAAAGAAATATATCGTGCTATAACCAAAGAAGGAGTTAATTCAGTTTCTCCAATAAAGCATGAAAGCAATCCATGCAAAGGTGATGAGGATAATTCATCAACGAAAACAGGAAACCCCACCCCACCCCCACCCCCCAATAGCTGTTCAGGCCAGGTTTCAATGGCCATACTCTGCACGAGGCCACAGCACGCTGCAAAACCCAAGAAAACCCCAAGGTGTGAGATGCCAGTTTGCCTGGCGTCAGCCACCCCTTGGGGGCACCACCCCTCTGCCTCTGCCATAACAGTGAGTCTGGAGTTCAGCCTGGGTCAAGAAGGCAGAACCAAAATAACAACGTTTAGTGTTTTGCCCGACCATTGTTGTTGAGTGGAAATGAGTCACACTGAGTGCCAGGAGGCGCCCCCCCCCCACTCCTGTTAAATTTCTTTGCATCCTGTAATAGGAGGGGAGGCACCCCAAAAGGTCAGCTGTCTAACCTTGTGGTCTGATTGCGGAGAAGGGTCCAGGTTCCCCAGGGAAACCCCCTGAGCCAGTCAGTGGGTTTCCCCAGATCTGTTGTCCTCTGAGCTGCTGATTTGGCCCAGATCGTCCCAGGCCAACGGCTCATCTTCAGAGACTCAGCCCCTCCCCTCGGATCGCTGCCAACCTTTGTGAGGGGAGAAAAATGCTAATAATTTGGGCTTTTATTTTGAGACAGATGGTAGATTTCCAACTATGCCTGTGCTCTCGCCAAGGGTGCCAGGGCTTAAGTGCAAAGGAAGTGTCTCTGTGTGGTGGTGGTTTTTTTTTTGCTTTGTTTTGCTTTTCTGAGCTATGCCCTTTTAAAACAAAAAACAAAACAAAAAACCCATACCCAGACAGAGTGGCTTCTAGGCTATGCCAGTGGGAGGATTCGGAGTGTTGTACTCCAAAGCAGGAGCTTTCTCAAACTTTGAGAAGCACAGTGCTTGTTATTTTTGTGTTTTTATAATATTTTAACTTGGAAAATGTCCCCCTTCTTGGCCAGGTTGGAATGAACAAAGATCAGGGAGCACAACCACTCTGCTAAAAGCAAGGGGAACAGGTGGCTTAAAAATACAAGGCTCCAAGAATAAAATTGTGTATGGACGGAATGCTGCAGTAAAAGCGCATCAATGCAATCTGAACTGACCAAGATAGGATTAGCAAACAGCTCACCAGATGGGCAGGAGTAGGTTTTCCCCTTTTATCTTTTTTAGATCGACACACAGACTGGTACTCTTAGGCTCTCTTCTTTCTCTCTCTAACCCCCCTCCTATCTTGCTCTTCTGTCTTGGGTTGTTAGAAAAGTAGACATGAGGAACCTCTTTGGTGGGGTACCTTGTGGCGCAGTGGTTAAATGCCTGTACTGCAGGTAAAACTGTGCTCACGACCTGGGGTTCAATCCCTGGTAGCTGGTTCAAGGTTCACTCAGCCTTCCATCCTTCTGAGGTCGGTAAAATGAGTACCCAGTTTGCTGGGGGGGGGGGAATGTGTAGCTTGCATTACTGTAATTAAAACAGTAAACCGCCCAGAGACTACTTGTAGTGGTATGGGGTGGTATAAAACCAGAACACTTTTACTTTTGGTTCCAGGGGTGAGCCATGTCCTACAAATCACGGAGGGGGAAGAAGCAGAAATTCCATGGCCAACTTCCAAGAAAGCAGCAATTCAAGAATGGTGCAAGATCGGCATCTCTCAAGGGGGGGAAAAAAAGCTTCCTTCCGCCCATCTCCCGAGAGCAGGAGACACAGCGTCTACAAGAAACGGAAGGCATACAGAGGCTGCTGTTGCCCCTGTGACATCTTTTTAGATATTTCCTCCTGCATCTTGGTCTCCCCCCTCTAATCCCCAATGAACCCAGAACTGGAGATGGGCCCTTTGCCCAATGAGTCACGAGATCGAAGTTCGCAGCAAGACTCAAACGAGAAGTGTCGATGCAGAGATGCCCTGCTTGGCCTCTGGAATTGGCCTCTGCGACTCCTTGAAGGCTAGCGCAAGCACGAATCTTCATGTGTGGTATTCAGCCCACCTTGGCCTGATACTTATCCCTTTTCTTTACCTGGAATTCAGGACAGTGTCCCCTGTACCTGACAAAGTGCCAGGCTGCCCATGAAAGCCTATGCCCAGGCACAGTTGTCAGCCTTAATGCATCACAAGTCTCTCTGTTATGCTTGAGACAGCAAAGAATCAGGGCTCGTCCTTTGGAACTCTCCTCCACTTGATGCAGCCGAACTGAACCTGGAGCACAATGTCCTCTGAAGGTTGCATCGGACCTGGGAATGAACCCCTCAGCTTCACTATTTTCTCCTTTCACGCACACATCAAAGCCTTGAATGTGTTGCCCAAGTGCGCTCCAGTGTTAAAACCAGCACAGAGGTGCGGGTCCTAGCGTGGAGTGTGTGGAAGATGCAAGAGGCAAGGCGCAAGTGGGTTTCTTTTGCAGCACTGAGTTCCTGGCTCCTTGCCTCCAGAGAGCTTGAGACCTGGTTTCCATGGTGAGCAATCTGTACAAAACCAGAACAGAGAGATACTTGAACTGTCGGTGATGAACAGGGGAGGCCCATTGGATGTAAACAGACTTTAAAACCAAGGAAAAGTGTCAGGCAGAGCTTCCTGGTTCGAAATACAGCAAGCTGGTAGGGCTAGGATTTTGGGGGGTGGTCTCTTGGGGGAATTCATATCCCATAATCCCCTATTCTGAAAGTTCTCCTCCATTGGCACACAGTTTACACACACCTTGACATAGCTCACCTGAGAGAAATAGAGACCATTATGCCTCATTACTGTAAGCCGTCTTGGGTCTTTTTCCAAGGGGAAAGGCAGGGTAAATATACTCTAAAATATAATAATAAATAAATAAATAGACCAATAGCAGCGAATCTGCAGCACTCCAGAAGTTTTTCAAGTGTGCAGCGAGAAAAAGCTCTTACAAGCTTACAAGCACAATATTTGTTGAGAACCAAACATGCTGCATTATTTTGTACATCTCAATCATATCCCCCCTCAGGCACCTTTTTTTCCAGACTAAAGAACCCCAAATGTTTTAGCTTTTCCTCATAAAGGAGGTCTCCCAGCCCAGTAATCATTTTAGTCACTCTCTTCTGCACCTTTTCCAGTTCCACTATGGCTTTTTTGAGATGCAGTGACCAGAATTGTACACAATACTCAAGGTGCGTACACAATATTCCTTTAACAATTCCCACCCTTGCCAGCTGCCCAGATGCTAAAAGACCATCTAAAGAGGAAACAATGATGCCTCAATACATCTTATATCTTGGGCTGGTAGCAGGCTAGGAGCGGTGTTCTCTGGATGTTAAATATAAATATATAAATAAATGGAAACAGCATAAAGAACCAGCCACATCTGGTGGATGCAATGATAAGAGAGAGAGAGAAGTCTGGGGATGGGTTTTCCCTCCCTCCCTCCCTTCCTTCCTTCCTTCCTTCCTTCCTTCATTTATTTGTTTGTTTATAAAGGGGATTTATTATGCTTTAAAAAAAACCTCGCCTACCTAGTCTTGATTGTGCCATGTTTCACAAAGCGATCTGAGCTGTTTTCTCCACCACTGGCTATGCAGCTCAACCAGTCTGGATCATCTGTGGAAGAAAGTGAGCGGAGCATCTGTAGGAGTGCAGCCCCATCTTCAAACTTAGCTGAAGGGCTGCCGGGCAAGATCTGAACTGGGTGTGACAACAAGGGTGGGGAACCTTGGGTGCAAACGGGATTGAGCAGCCCACAGGCCTTTTCTCGAAGGCTCCTGCCAGCTCAGAAGGCTCATCATTTCAGTTTTTTGTTTCCACCACAACAAGTCAGAACAACTCAGTATCGGATCAGCAGTTTTTTGAAAAACAACAACAGCAACAACAATTGCTTTGACTGGTAGATGAGTCTCTTGCCGAGTTTTGAATTTCTGGCATTTTTTAAAAAAAATTGCAACACAATAAAAGAACAGAGATCTGCAGAAGAAAATAGTGACATGGGTTCCACCCTCCCCTCACTAGCAGGCATTTGGCATCACAATAACCTGCTCTGAGGCATTTCTAGGAGAAAGAAAAAAAGAAGTCTTGACTTAACCGTTGCTTGAAATGACAGACATTTGCAGGCTGCTTTCTTTACCTCACATGTGCTTAGCAACCAGCCAAAGAGATCAACAGCACACAAACAACTGCCTCCAGCAGCTGAAAGAGAGGGGGAAGAAACACTCAGAGGAGAGGCAGGGCTGCCTCTGAAGTCAAAAGCCAGGAGGAATGATTGGGTAGCGCTGGATAGATAGACCATCAACTCAGTTTACAAAAATCCCTCCCAGTCAAACAAAATACGGTACAGGCTGCATGCGAGTCTGCAAATGATACTCTAACACAACCAATGCAAGCTTTAAATGCAGGAAAGAAAAAACACCTTATCAATTTGTAGAGGAAAAATTTGATCAGCATAGCGACGAGAAAAAGGGCATCAGAAGCAACGGGCATTTGAAGGCACATAGCTTGAGCACATTGTGTTAAGAAGGGTGGGCAGAATCTTCTTTGCTGTTTAGCATCCATGAAACTATCCATCCCGTGCAGGGTTCTTCTTTTATCTGGCGTTGGTGCAAGGGGAGGTTCATGATTCACTCTTTTCCTGTGCCTACACGAGCCCTGCTGTTCCCAGTGGTGCCCTCGTTCGCTCATTGCCACGCCATGCCACAGGCCACGTGGAAAGCCACACACCTGCAGGACGTGGCATGATGCGCTTCCTAACCAGGGAAGGAAACCCACGAAAGGCCCGGCCTTTCATCCAACAAAGAAGCATCTGGATTTGTCGATCCAAGTTGCTTTCTGCTTCCTTCGGTGATTCTTTTGTCAAGGATCTCGTCCGAGTGTGTTTTCCTGAAACCAGCTCCCATGCCACGCTCACCAGCTGTACTGGGCATCCGAACCTGGGACCCGGAGGCCGAGAAAACGACTTTTTGCTTGGCAACGACTTATGTTGCTTCCTGGATCTTGCTGGAAGGCCTGGTCTTAGACAGTAGGGCTTTGAGTATTCGCACCGCATGTCTATTTTTAAGCCTTTTTCGCCTTTATGATAATATTGTACGGAAGGAAAAAAAGGAGCTGAAAGACCTCATGGGTGTGTTGGAGAGGAACTCAGCAGTAGACACACACACACACACACACACACACAAACACACACACAAAAACCACACAGACACATACTGAGGGCTCCAGCCTCCCAACTCTCCTTAAGAACTCTCTAAAAGAAAGAGTGTGTTTCTTCCTTGCCAGGAACAGCCAGGAGTTCTGAGTGGTTTCCTTCCCCCAGAGTTACAAAATAAGAGGAAGGTTTGTTTAATCTGAGAAAACAGTGAAGTTCTCGGTGCACTGGGAAAGTGGGAAACGGTTGCCTCAGCTTAAAACCACACACCCCTGGAAGCTCATAGCAAAAAGCACCCTACTGGAGAAAGTGTGTGTTTTGTTTGTGGGGAGGGGGTTCCCCTGAACCTAGGGGGAGAGAAGAGTGTTTTTTTCCCCACCCCAGACGGTTCCAGTTGCCATGACTCCACTTCCAGATAAACTCACCTGGATGACTGAGAATCTTCGCAGATATACTTCATATACAGTGTATAGATCTCTCTCAGCGTGGGTGTAGTTCTGTGCTGTCAAGGCCCCTCCGACTTATGTCAACGTATCAAGGAGAAGTCTTCAAAAGGTCCTCTCCTCCTCCACCCATCTCAGCTCCTGGAGACTCAAGGCTGAGGCTTCCTTTTGGAAGTCAACCCATCTTGGAGTTGGGTTGACATTCCTCTACATATACACACACATTAAATAATACCCCTCCCCCAGACTGTAACCACCATCGTGGTGGGCCATCAAGTCAATTTGGACTTCTGACAACCCTCTCCAAGGTTTTCCAGGTACTCGGAGGTGGTTTCCTGCCTCCTCCTTCTGGGGTTGCCCCGGGACTATGACGCTTGCCCCCAAGGCCACCCAGGCTGGCTCTTCTCCCAGGAGGGCCTGTGGGGAAATCGAACTCGGTCTAACATTGAGGGGGGGGGGAATCCAGGTTCAGATGAGATCCTTTCAAAATTAAGAGCAGAGTGAAGACTGGGAAGGGTTTGTTCCTAGTTAAGTGCTCTCTTCTTGGTGCTTTATGGGCCAACATGGATGTTTTTCTCTTAGCACACGGCCATGCTTCCTTGCAGAGAAGGTAGCAACAAAGCATCAGGCAGTGCTGTTGGGCTTGGAGAGTCCAGGGCCGCCGCCACCCCCTCATCCTCTCCAGAAAGTCTGTCTGGGTTCCCAAAGACCACTAATTCTCCCCTTTATCTTCCAGATATAGTCCTTTTCACTGCTGAGATATCAAAGCAACTGTGTTTTGACTGCAACGGTGCGGGGAGGGGGGGTAGATCTACTTCCTAGAATGGAATTTTTCTGAGATGGTTTCTGGCTGGGGAAGAAGCCAAGGAGAGAATTGTTTTTGTTTTTTTTTAAAGGCAGCATACAATTCTTTGAGGGACAAATCTGACGATGATTTAACTTAACAGGAAAAGAAATTTTTAAGCAGGCAAGTTGCCGAGAAGCCAAAAAGCCAAAAAGGGATGCCGGGAACAAACGAGCAGGCACAATGTTTTTTTTTTCTCATTGTGGCTGTTCCAGTTTTAAAACATATGCAGTTGCAAGAAAAAGTATGTGAACCTTTTGGAACTGCATGGCTTTCTGTATTAATGGGTCAAACTATGTGATCTGATTTTTCTCAAAGTGTGTTTGAGAAAGACATGAAAGATTGTACATTAGGACCCCTGTATCCACTGATTCATTATCCACTGATTCAGTTATCCTCAGTTGGCAGAGGAAAAAACATTAAATAATTCAGCAGCCACAAAGCAAGCTGTAAAGCAAGCTGTTGTCATAAACAGCAGCTGCAAAGCAAGCTATTGTCACAGGCAGCGGCCATAAAGCAAGCTACTGTCTCAAAACAGCAGTCATAAAGCAAGCTACTGTCAGGAAACAGCAGTTTGGGGTGGGGGGGCAGGCATTCTCTGTTATCCATGGTTTTCATTATCCACGGGAAGGCTTGGAACCAATCCTACTGTGTGTGTGTGTGTGTGTGTGAGAGAGAGAGAGCGAGAGAGAGAGAGAGAGAGAGAGATTATTTGGAGCACATATGGGTCAATATACTTGTCTTAGAAGAAGGTCAGATCATGCATTTAGAGATGGGCATGAAACAAATAATTTTTCATTTTTGTTTTTGTTTTTTCATTTCGTTAGCTAACGAAATGACAAATGAATTTTGTCTTTAAAATGAAACAAAACGAACAGAAACACCAGAAATTTTGTCGTGCATTTAGTTTCCGTTACTGCAATATGAGTGAATTGCTTAAAATCCTTTTAAAAAATCACAAAAAATTGAAATAAATGGTAACAAAATGGTAACAAACAAATGAAAATGAAAACAATTTTTTTGCAAAAATTCACAAAAAAACGGAAACGAACCGAAACGGACCCTCCAAACGACAAACGACAAACGAAATGCCATTTTTTGATTCGTGCCCATCTCTACATGCATTAATGAAATTAATAAAATTCCAAAAGGTTCACATACTTTTTCTTGGAACTGTAGATACGCCATGTGGTGTGGTGGACAGAGCGACTGGCTCGAAGTTGGGACTGGCATGGGTTCTAATCCCTGCTTAGCCACGGAAACTTACTGGGGCCATGGAAGAGAACCCCCCCCCCAAACCCTGTTAGGGTTTATATGAGTCCAGTTCTGCTTTGAACGCACCAAACAACAACCTTCAAATCAGATTCGGATCAGAGAATGATGCTTCAGCTTTCAGGTTGATGTGCCATCAAGTGACCCCTGACCTCTGGTGACCCTAGGAAGGAGCTGACTTCCAAAAGGGAAGTAACAACCTATCTTGTATTTAGCCCTCTTCTTTTCCTGTTGCCTTCCACCTTTCCCAACAGGTTGTTCTCTTCCAGACATGCTAATAACCGTAGCAGGCTGGAGCAGCATTGCATGTTGGACTCTAAAAAAGCCACATGGTTTTTTAATCCAGTGTTTTCTAGATAAAGCTTGCTTCTTGAATTCCTTAGACCTGATCTCGCCTCAGCCAGCCAATTTTTGAGGTGTGGCTGGATTGTGAAAGATGCAGCTGAGTAACACCTGCCCCAGAGGGAGAATGAGGTGCGCGTTTCCTAATGATAAAATATTAAAAGGGAGGGAAGGAGCCAGAGTTTGCCTTTGAAGGGGCAGAAGCGAGGTGAGCGAGCTTGCCAGGGAGGCAAATGTTTGGCAGGGGCGCGCCTCCGTTTTCCGATCTGCAGCTGGAAGGATGGGCCAATGTTTGGCACCTAACGGGCAGTCGAAAATGCAGAAAGAAGACGGACAGGTTTCAAAACCCTGGGCAGGTCTAGCGGAAACCAGGGTTGCAATCGCAGCCTGGAATGAACCCATCTGCACAAATTCTGTGACTCCGTAGTGAAACCTGAGCCCTTGTCTGCAAGAATCCGTATGCTTGGAAAACAGGCGGTCTTTTCAGGGTGCATCTCCCTCGCTTTCATCCAAATGCATATGTAGGCATGTTCATTGTGAAAGCATCAGATAAAACGGCTTTTGTCTATCTCTGGGCTTCCAGGATTAGGCCAGCAGTAGCTGGCAGCACGCCAACTCCGAACTGACTGATAAAGCCCTCCGAAAGGTCCCATGAATGACTGTGGGACGAACTGGGGTTAGATGGCACATTTTACGCCTCTGCACACTTTGTGCAGCGGCACGGCATAGGAACGAGAGATGGACAAGCCGCCGTGCGAAATCCACACTGAACAGGAATGAATCCGATTGAAAGCATTCATATTACAATAAAAATTCAACTGGACCCATGATCTGCAGGTTCAACATCCACTGATTCGTTTATCCACTGCCTGAGTACATGAAATAAAAAAAAACCCTCAGAAATACATTTTATTTTATTTCCAGGGCGCACTTACCAATACTGGCCATTAGAAGAGAGAGCCATGTCGTTTGACACCGATTCTCCAGGGATGCCCCTGGTTTATATGTGTTTTCCCCCATTTATGTGGACACACATTATAGGTCAGGCATGTCCAAACTTTTGCCCTCCAGATGTTTTGGATGGCAACTCCCACAGTCCTTTGCCACTGGCAATCTAAACTTAAAATTCTGGGAGTTGTGGTCCAAAACATCTGGAGGGCGGAAGCTTGGACATTCCTGTTATAGGTGAATAGGATGAATGCATGTATTATATCAAGCATGTCCAAACTTCGGCCCTCCTGATGTTCTGGACCACAACTCCCAGAATTCTAAGCTTAGATTGCCAATGGCAAAGGACTGTGGGAATTGTGGTCCAAAACATATGGAGGGCCGAAGTTTGGGCATGCCTGTATTATATGTTCTAGTTGAACCTAAGAGCAAGCTTGTGCAGCTTTGGAAAGGGGTTGGTTTTTAGAAGTGTGGGTACTTCTCAGTACACTAAGAATGTTTTTGGAGCCGGGGTGGACCAACGAAGACACACCAATGGGAAGGAATAAAGATCAAGAAACGGTAACGCTCAAGAGATACAGAAAAGTCAGGTTTTTGGTTTCTGGAAGAGAAAGGGAAATATACTGAATGCTGATCGCTCAGGATAAAATTTTTTTGAGCAGGAGTACTTGGTTTGGGGTGGGGTGTGGGGCACCTGAAGTCTGGTCTGGACACAATCTTGTTGCTTGCAGCTGCTCCATCTAAACCTACCAGATCGACCTGATGGGCGTCAGAACTCCCCAGGAGAGAAAGGGGCGCTGGTGTCGTTAAGGGTCCCCCCCCGCGCGCGCGCACACACACTTGGGATGCCCAACGCGAGGGCTCCGTTCCTTCTCGCCCTCCCCTTGACACACGAGGAGACCCTGCCCGAAGGAGGCCGCTGGAAGGAAAAGAGGAGCCTTCTCTGGGAGGTGATGATGACTTTCTGGAGGTCTCTCTCTCCTTCTCTCTCCCCCTCCCTCGCCCCCCCCCCCCAAAAAAAAAACCTCACACACAAACACAGACGGTTCCCTGCGGAGCGCAAGCCTGTTCAGACTCCAGGCTTCTCCGCGTCCCCTTCCTGTTCACACGTGCGGGTTGGCTCCACCGCCTCCGCCTCTTCCTCCGGCCCGGCGGCAGGGTGGATCCTCCGCCGGAGACTCGCTCCGGGCTCCGCTCCGCGTGTCTCCGCACGCCCCAGCCAGCGCCGCCCGCTCCGCCCCGCTCGAGCTCCGCTTCCGCGGCCCGGCTCCGCTGTGGCGCTCCTGCGTCCGGATCCGCGCGCGCCCCGCCGGCCGAGCCCCGGAGACCGCGGACGGGGAAAGGGCGGGGGAGGGAGGGAGTCGTCTGGTGTGAATGTGTGTGTGTGTGTTTGTGTGTGTGTCTTTTTGGGTTACTGCCGGTGGTCCAGCTTCCGAGGAAACTTTCTTGGCGAAAAAGAAGCAAGGACCGAGGCCGGCTCGGCGGGGGAACCGGGCGACGGGCGCTGCTGGGTCGCCGGCCCTGGACGGAGGAACGAGCCGGCGCCTTCCTGGACCTCCGCTCGGGCCAGCCGCGGAAGGACCGCGCCCGTGGAAACGGAGGCAAGCGCGGAACGCTGGGCAAGGTAACTCCAACTGGGTTGGAGAATTAGGGGAAAAGCGAGCGCGCGCGCGAGCGAGACCCTCGTGTGGGCACCTTATCCTTTTCTTCCATCTGTTAAGGCTTCAAAGACAAGTTACTTTTCTCCCACGCTACTTCCCCGGCCGGTCCTTGCTTCTTTTTCGCGTCGCTCTGCCTTTCCAGCCCTGATGCCGGTTCATCAGGTTGGAGGCGAGAAACCCCGCCTGCCTTCTACCTCGGGGGTCTGGTACTCTCAGCCCCATCCTCCTTGGCTCTGGGATCTTCTGTCTGCGGATGATGATGGGGGATGTCGTCCAAAACCATGGAGACACGGGGGCGGCAGGCATCCCCCCTCCGGTTGAAAGGTGCTCCGGGATGCGTCTGCACCCCTACTACTGTGAACCCAGAAAGGAGGGAAGCTGTTGAATTTACCCCAAATGCCTTCCATGGAGCCCAGGATTGGTTGTGGTAGATTTCGGCTATGCGGATAACTTAAAAGTGGGCAAATTAGAGTTTTTTTCCAGTTACAGTAGAAGTCCTGTAGAAGTCTTTTACGGGCTATCAGTTCCAACCCGCAGATGCTGCCAAAAGCGGATTAGAGGGAACGCCATGCATATCATGGTCTCTGGCGCCCTCGAGTGGTCAGTTCGGGTAACCTCATCTCTAGAAACATGTATTGCTAGGATTTTTCTATAAATACTACAGTAGTTTAAATATTGTCAGGACCTGCATAAGTGAATTAGCAGATACTGAGCTTATGGTTGAGGAAGTTCTACTGTGCATCTATAGTCCAAACTTGATCAAGTTCCCGGCTTTGATCAAACTTTTGAGTTCCATGGGCCTTATTCCCAAACCCATGTGAATACTGTGTCTGGGAGCCTTCCTGAAGATGCTGCAGGCTTACTTCTGAGTCAAGGAATAGGCTTGAGAGGGAAGACTTAGGCTCTAGAATTTCCCTGCCACCATTTCGCCAGGAGAATCCCGACTCCCACTTTTTAGCCGTCATGCTTGGGGTTCCCGGTTTTGTCAACCAAGTTCTCCTCTACTTTATTTTCAAGAGAATAATGCCTGTCTGCCTTTCCTTTGCCGACCAAAAAGGCTTTGTGTGTTTGGGGCGTGAGCGGTGCATTCATTCTGATGGAGTGTTAGAGGCGACAAGCAGACGAAAGAGGTGGGTGTGAGGAGCCCCCAGGCACAGCAGTGGGTTTGGTTTTTTGGGGGGTGGGGGGCAGTTGGTAAATCCACTTGAGAGTCTCACCAACAGAAGACCCACGTCACCAATGGAATTTACACCAGCGTTGACTTCTCAAGTTCCTGCCGGTTCAACGAGTCAACCCTGGTTGAGGCGAACAGTCGGAGTCACCCTCTACTGCTTTGCCTTGTAGCAGAAACCATGGGAATTGGGCACCATGTAAACACCGTTTCTCATGACAGCCTTCTCCTTGTCTGGGAACCCCTCCCTCCCTCCCTCCCTCCCTCCCTCCCTCCCTTTCTTTCTTTCTTTCTTTCTTTCTTTCTTTCTTTCTTTCTTTCTT
>JAHTLZ010000288.1:5539148-5566802 GCA_023846285.1 Phrynocephalus versicolor
ATCTATCTATCTATCTATCTATCTATCTATCTATCTATCTATCTATCCTTCTATCTATAAATCCTGAAGTCTGGTGACAAGTAAAATATAGTGGCTGCCTCTCTTGGAAATGCCTGGTGGCTTATTTCCCCCTTCTTTCTTGGTCCATTTGCTTGAATTATTGAGTGAAGCCATGCAGAGGCTCCTGCCAGCCAAGGTGATGCTCACTGAATCGAGGTCTTTGAATTATCCTGTTTGGTCGATTCCCTCCCATCGATGACATGGCCTGTTTGAAATGTGCTGATGCGGTGCTTGCCCTCTGACTGCGGGCAGGTGGGAGAGCGCATAAAAGGAAGAGCCATCCAAGGCAAGCTCCTTCAGATCCAACCCTGAAGGCAGCCTCCTTTTCTCTCTCGACTGCCACAATGTTGGGAGAGCCGTTGGCGCCACCATCTTCCCCGCCCACCACTATTCCTGATGGAGGCAGTAAAAGCACTTCTCTTTCTGTGTGAGCTCACTGAAGGGGAACAAAATATAGAGGGAGACCAGTCCAGATCAAATAAAGAGTCAAGAGAAACTTTTTGGGGCTGGGATGAAGACTTTAGAATAGATTGTGCTGCAGGACCCTTTGAAGCAGCAGGCAAAGGTGGATCTGCCCACAAATAGCCAACAAAAGTTCCATAAGAATTCCTTTGAGTGCTCTGAGGAAGATGCATTTCTCTGTGATTTTTAGCATGCTGTCTTACCTGCTTCCCATCCTGAACTAAACAAAATAAGTGACCCTAATGCTCCATTGAATGGCTCTTAACTTTGGGTCCCCCAATGTTCTCAGACTACCAACATGCCTGTGGTGAAGGCTTCTGGGAGTTGTAGTCTTAGAACATCTGGGGGACGCAAGTTTGGGAGCCACTGGTCTCTACAACGGACTGGTGCTGGTGCGGACCGAATAGGTTCAAACGCTAGCCATTGCCGAGAGAGATTGGGTCACACCAAAAAGTTACAGCCACATGGTGCTCCTCGGGGGATCCGGAGGCCAAAGTCATGAGAACATTTAAATTAATGAGCCATCCTCTTGGCTACACCACAGAGAGGCGGCATGAAATAAGCAACAAAGTCACAAACACAACATCACTTTACATCTGAGTAGAGTGGGCCACTGTTTGCCACTCAAGGCCAGAGGCCTCCCTCTGTGCAAGGAAGGCCAGTGCTCCTCAATTCAGTTCAGGTGCTGGGGAAAAAATGGATGGATTCTTCCATTCTAAAAGTGTGTCCTCATTACCTCACCATGACTGGATTCTGCTTTTAAATGGCATGGCTCCATCCTTCAGAACGGTGTCCTTTAGGGTTGGTTGGTGCCGTTCCCCTCCTCTGCTATTCCTGAATCCCCGTGCTACCCTCAGAGTTATCTGAATCCCTGTGTTATCCTGAGAATTATCTGAGGGCTACCTAAGCACATCTGATCTCGCCTGATTTCGGAAGCTAAGCAGGGTCGGCCCTGGTTAGTACTTGGATGGGAAACCACCAGGGAATACCAGGTGCTGTAGGCGCCTGGAGTAGGAACTGGCAAACCACTCCAGCATTCCTGCCAAGAAAACTCCATGGGCATGGAGTCACGAAGAGTCGGTCACGACTGTAATGACACAACACACAGATACTTCAGTTTAATCCTGTCATGTACACAAGTGATTGCCATGCTTCCCTTACACCGGACTGCTTGGTGGATCCCAGGGTTTTAGCAGAAACACCGAAGAGATCTTGCGAAGCTGATCTCTACCCAGACTGCAGGAAGGTTCAGAGAAGAACCCCCAAAATGTAGGGATTTTGAAGGCTTTTGCAAATGCTTTGAAGGACAAGGACAAGGAGCCCTTGCCAGCTATGCCTTCTGCAGGGTCTCCAAACAGCTGTTTTTTAAACAATCCAGGAGAATTTTTATACTAAGAGACAGAAAAGAAACCCTTTTCCCAGTCCTTGGGGAACGGTCTTGTGTGTACCGCAACAGGTGGGCAAATGTTAGAAGAGAGAATATAGGTTCCTCAGCTAACAAACTTTATTTTTAAAGTGCATTTGGGAAGAAAGTGGGAAAAAGTAAGTGTGTGTGTGTGTGTGTGTGTGTGTGTGTGTGTGTGTGTGTGTGTGTGTGTGTGTGTGTGTGTGTGTGTGTGTGTGTGTGTGTGTGTGTACTGGGGTGGTGTTGGTGGGGAGTGGTGGGGGAAGAGAGTACCGCCGACTAAAAAATCTAAGTTAAGAAGTGTGTTCAATTTTTAAAGACTTACATAAAACCATCAGAGGCTGTCAGCTCGGAGATTCAAGTCGGATTGAGAAAAAGAGAAACAGGAGAGAACAAGCAGAGGTAGGCGGGCAGGGAGGCGAGCTGTGATGGAAATGTCGAAGCCAGCTCCCCGAGGCCTCTGCTGAAGCCAAGTCGGGCTTCTCCGTTTCCCAGGAAGCAAGGAAATAAAATAACCCCCCACAGTTTTCTTCTGGCTGCCCCCACCTACCCCCGGCCCCCACTCTGCCCCTTTCTCAGACAAAATGTTTCACAGTGTAAAACAAGGCATCCCTCCAGGTCAATGCAACCCCTGCCTTGGAGTTCTTGGCCTATGTGAAATGTTAATGTTGGGGATACACAAAGGAGAAGTCTTTGTTGTCTGAGAAATCAGGGTCCAAAGGAGCATGGAAGACCATCTCTAATATCTCTGAATATTCTGATTCAACCAACTTATATAAATAGGACACTCTCATTTCCCCTGCCTTATGAAAATTTTCTATTAGTTATTTTTTTTTCCATTTGTTCTTATTTTGGTTTGTTAAAGTATTTTGATTTTTTGTATTTGTGCTTATTTGTTTATTTGTTCCTTTTATTGTTATGATTAGATTATTTGGTTTGATTGATTAGGTTTTTTTAAATTTTAAGTTGTTTAACCTGGTTTTATATTCTGTATATGTTTGTAAACCGCCCAGAGTAGCTTTTTTGCTAGATGGTTGCGGTATATAAATCAAATAAATAAATAAATAAATAAATAAAATAACACAGAGCAAGCCCATTAGCCGCTTCCGAGAGGCAGGGAGGGTCAGTGATTGGCTCCTCTCTCCAAGTCAGACATCCCATGGAGATAGTTACACACCCTCTCACGATGCGGGCAGTGGTGTGACAGTCACTCACCATCAGCCTTCGAGACTTTTCCCTTTCTACTCCTGAGCTGTCTATAATGTCTTCTTCTCCCAAGGCTGAACTCTTTCCATCTTGGGCTTAATGTATATTCTGAGCTGGGGAGTGTGTGTGTGTGTGTGGGGGGGGGAAATGGAGAATGTGTAACAAATCCATCCATCTTTTTTCTTTAATCCTTTTGGATCCATCTGTAACACGCACTAGCAAGAGACATTATTTCAAACCACGGCTTAAGACGAGGCGTCTCCATGGATACCTCTCCACATATAGCAAGGGCCTCATTAGATGAAGTCGGGGTGGAGTGAAGTACTGCCTTCTTTTCAGTTCTCTGTAAAAAAAAAATCCTCAAAATATCATACAAATTGTCCCCGTCCACGACTGACGGGTGGACGCAAGCTTATAAGGTTAGGTGTACTACAAAGACCGCAGAGCAGCTTTTCTGAGAGATGAGTCTCTTGGATCTGATTTTCCTACCTTTTCTTCTATTTTTGAGATTTTCCTACCCTTTCTTCCTGGCGAGAGAAAGGTTTCCCATCTCCCACCCCCACCCACTCGAATTGCTGTTTTCTTAATAAGCTTGCAGAGAAAGGAACGGGTACCCCGAGGATCACTTGGTCAAACCATTGCTAATTGCGAGTGCCGGTCCTATCGGCATTTGTTCATGGAGTCTCACAGTGAGATCCATACAGAAGCTTCCAAATGACCAACCTCAAACAAATCCTCCCTTGCTGTGCCCCACAGAACTCCTACACATTTCCTTCTGGGTGAATTTTTTAGGCATGCTCGTCCTCTCTTTTCCTAGGAGGCCGAGAGGAGGAGAAATCAGATTATTCATCTCTCCTGCATGACCTGGGCAAGGTTTTCAGCCATTCTCAGCTTGGCCCTTGCATGCTCATGGAGGATTGCTTTTCAAGATGCAAAAAGTATGTGCAAATTTTGCATGAAACCCGGGCAAGACAGGGACAAGGGTTCCATATATTCAGGTTCCATATATTCAGAGTCATCCACTGCTTGCTTTTAAATAAGGAAGAGTATCTGCAGTTTTGTATCGGTGCTTGTTTGCTTTTGGGTCTCCTTGGCATCTCCAACCAAAGGGACACTGCTTTTTGTGCAAAGATGTCAGAAGAAGTCAAGTGTGGAAACTCATTCTTGGTTGGGAGTGAGGCATCTTGGGAAGGTTTTAGAACCCTCGCTTGTCATATCGAGACAGCTGAAATTAAAAAATAATGAGCAGGAATTCAGGAACTATTCTCTGCATGTTGAGGGACAGTCACCCATGATTAACTGCTCATAATCATGTGCCAAAAGTGATGGAAATATAAGACTCACCATGTCCTACTCCAGGACAAAAAACTCCACACAGTTTAAACTTCCCCAATGTCCTACTCCAGGACATTGTGGGAAGTTTAAATTGTGTGGGGTATTCCCCCTCCCCCCAGCTGTCCAAATTTCCTACAAACATCTGGTGCCCACTTATGAAGAAGTGGAGATTTATGAGTTAATGAGAGATGGGCATGAAGCTTTAGACCACTCAAAAAATTCATCTAAAATTCATTGCTACATATTTATTGGACACACCAATGTCAATGATAGGAATCAATAAATTTTTAGCAATTTTTTGATTTGTTCATTCCTTTAATAATAATAATAATAATAATAATAATAATAATAATAATAATAATAATAATAATAATAATAATAATAATGGCTTTTTAAAATGTGGTTGTGGGCTTTTAATTTTTTTAACTTTTAAATTTTTGGGCTTTCTAATTTTTGGACTTTTTTGGGGGGGAGGTTTTTTTTGGGTCAGATGAACCAACAAACGGATTTGTTAGCCCATCCAAATTTGTGATTCATAACTCACCAGCCTTGCTGAATTACAAAACATAAATCACTATTTTTGAGATTTGTACCCCTTTTCTTGTGTTAACAGATGCATCTTTTTTGAAACCCACTGAAGTGCAGACTGATTTGTATGGTTCCTTCATGTGTCCATAGATATGCATGCACACACATTGAAATTAGGTTTCCTGTCATTTAAATATAGCTCTCGTTAGAACAGACGAAATGTGTGTGCCATATGAGTCTGCTGTTTTTGCTGCTCTGATCTAACTGCTCATGGGAAATTTCCCAAGTCCTGGTGTGGCCTCCTTGAATTCGTGGATCTCTAAAGGAGAATTGGACTGGACCCTCCATTGCCTACTGGCTTTTTTAGCATGCAGTGTTTGTCACCCTGCAGCCTGCAGCTGGAATGGCACCGAACACATGGTTGCCAGAATGGCAGAAAAAGTCAAACACAGGGTTTGTGCTACAGATGCATCAGAATGGGAAGGTGTCACAGCGTGGGGGTGCAGGCAGGTGGGCACAGCAGCTTTGAAATCAATCAGGGTTTAACTGTGAATTTAGAAATGAGGGGGAGGCGGGGAGGTCACCCCCTAAGCATTTTGAGAGCAGTCGTTTTGGGTTGCTGTGATGAAGGTGCAGGAAGAGATGGATGGCTTTGTTACCAAAGGCAGGCAGGCTGCTGAATGAATCATCACGGTCTGTTGGAAAGGATCGGCAGACTCCCAGGGATAAAGTGCCCTTGTAAACTGGGTGTAATCAAGGAGCCGAGACGGGTTGATGTTCAGTTCTCGCTCGTTCACTCTCTCCATGTGTGTGTAGAGAGTTGGGAAGCATGCTATTAAAGAGAAATGCTTCGGAGCAAAAGTGCTTTGACTAGATAAAGCAACACTGACTGTTCCTTGGAAGAAGAAGCACAATGGTGTTTCCCGGGGAGATAATTAAAAGCAAAAGGGGGGGGTGCTGCTGCTGATAAACCACCCCATAGCAATACAGAAGCACTCACTGGGAGGTCTCCAGTTCTGTTATGCAGGCTACACCTTTCCTCCCTCCCCCCAGCGAACTGGAGTCTCCATTGGCTGGCCTCAAAAGGATGGAAGGCTGAGTCAACCTTGAACTGCCAATGGGACTGAACTCAGTACTGACGTTTGACCAGTGCACCCATGGGGCTGCTATGAAATTCAGGCAGGAGCATGAAAATCCCTTCCCTTGCTGGAGTAATCCAGGAGTATCCTTGGTAGTCGATGGGCCCTGCCAAAATCCGACCCCTGAAGAGGTAGTTTAGGGTCACTGTCACATGACACTAATCTGTTGTTCTGGAGTGATTGGCCAATTTATTTATTTATTTATTTGTTTGTTTGTTTTTACAACTTATATGCCACCCACTACCCAAAGGTCTCTGGGCGGCTTCCAATCAAAGAATTAAAACAGTTAAAAACATCAAACAAGAATAAATAATTAAAACAATAATAAAAACCTTATACTAAAATCATCACACTAAAATTGCCATCAGAAGACCCACAATCTAAATTGTATCAATTAAAAAACTTCTGGAACAGGAAGGTTTTTACCTGGCGCCGAAATGTCATCAGTGTTGGCGCCAGGCAGATCTCACTTGGGAGGGCATTCCATAGCTTGGGGGCAGCTGTCGAGAAGGCCCTGTGTCTGCAAGCCATCCCTCTTACCTCCTTGAGGGGTGGCTCTTTCAAGAGGGCCCCCTGGCTTGATCTTAATTGCCGGGTAGGTTCATATGGAAGGAGGCGGTCCTTCAGGTATCTAGGTCCTATATTAGATCTTACAGTCGTTCTTTAAGTAGATGCAGAACAGAGCTTGGAAGTTTTTTAAAAAACTTCATCTCCCAGAATAGCTCTAGCTACAACCTTACTCTTTATGGTGCTCCACGGACCCTGCCCCCTTGACAGGAGGGTAGGCGTGATGGTGTAAACAGGGCAACACCAAAGGCTCAGGACCCTCCATGAAGATGTGTGTTTGTTTTCTGTTGCTTTGTTTGAGCTGCTGGGAAGAGCGAACAGAAAGAGGCTCAGTGGCCAGGAAGGAAAATAACGATTCAGGTTTTTTTTTTAACCCAGGGCTCTTGAAGGCCACCAGCTCTTGTATCCTAACTGGATGGGGGAAGCTTCTGTTTCTGGAGGTGATTGGTGTCTGAATATTCCCCAGGGTAATTACAGCTCTGACAATAGCCCAACCCCCAACTCCTTTTGTTAAAAAGATATTTCTCTAATTACTTTCTGTTGTTGGCTGACATTATTTTATTACAGCTGAAATGGCACACTCCTTTAGCAAATATTTGTTTCCAAAGAAGTGATTTTTTTTAAAAAAAAAGGTATCTGTCTCTGGGCTTCTTTGTGAAGAGTACCTTGCTTCTTTCTTTCTTTCTTTCTTTCTTTCTTTCTTTCTTTCTTTCTTTCTTTCTTTCTTTCTTTCTTTCTTTCTTTACCACTCCATCTAGCTACATGGCTAACTCTGGGCGGTTTACAAAATCAGGAAGTTGTAAGGAAGTGGCTCTGAAATTGGTTCCTCAGATGCTCTTGGCTTACAACTCCTAGAAGACTTTACCACCAGCTGTGCCGGCCAAGGTTTCTGAGAGCTGCAGTTAAAAAACACCTGGATTATCCAAGCTTAAGAGTCAACACTTAGGGTATTAAAAGAAAACTTGACTTGTGAGGAGTGGGAACCACCTTGTATTCCTGGAATATCCAGACTATTCTGTCTGCCCTTTTAAAAAACTAGGACAGAATGGAAGCAGGTGCAGAAAAATAACTTGTGCAAGTTTATTCCAGACTCATGAGTTTGGTAAGGAACAATCCTGAAACTTGGGAAAGATAAAAAGATGGCATTGTTCCCTTTTTATAGTGTTTGAAACAATAGAATGAGGACACAATGTCTTCAGAAACAATGAAACGGATTGTGCGTTGCTTAACATTAATGGTATAGAAGTAGGACAAGTGACATGCAAAAGACGCTCTAAATTCTCATCAATTTAGGCTGTCTAGACAGAATAAGAGACAGAGTGGCATTTTCAAGTGCTAAAAGACTCCTTGCCTTTTGTGTGGAAGTGAAGCAGTGTGAGCTTTCCTCTCTAACTCTCTATGCAAAACTAATGTTCTTTTACCTTGAGAATTGGAGTATCCGCCAACAACAGGGCTCTGTTCATCAAAAGCTACACAAACAACCCATCCAGTGCTTCTGATGCTCAAACACCACCTGCTCACCTGGATATTTTTTGATGAGCTGATGAACTGATTTATCGGTTCATCTCACCTGCCCAAAACAGCCAGCACCCAATCTCCAGAAAAAAGGCCAATTGCCCCAAAAGGAGTGAATCAAAAATTGGTTAAAAAAAAATCATCACTTTGTATGCATTGGGGTCATTGCTTTGGGTGAATAGGAAGAGATGTACTTTTGAGGAATTGGCAATTTCTAACTTAATATAAAATCATTTTTTGGTTTCGTTCCACTCTCTCTTCATGAACACATCCTGTGCATCATTAAAAGTGCTGTTGGCTGATCATGCTCATCTTGGGCAGAGGTGGGGAAAGTTACTTTTTTGGCCTACAACTCTAGCAGCAAGTAACTTTTCCCATCCTTGATTTGATGGTTGGAAATTATATTTATGTACTTTAGGGGCTTAGCATTGGGGAACCTAATTTCAAATTGTGTGCGTGTGGATCGTTTCTGTGTTTTCTTTTTTAGTAAGTGACTAAATAATTAAAAATCAATATCTTTTCATGTTTAAAATTGTGATAAAAAATAAGCACAACATATTTTTTTGCCCTCTTATTAAGCTGGCATCAGCTCTCCGGGTGGCTGCAGATAGTTCCTTGCATATTCTTAAAATCTATTTATAGTGCGGGCTTATAATTATTGCCAAATGCTGGCTCAAGCCCAGCATACTGCTAATTATACTTATGTAGATATCTTTGGACAGGAGCCAACTGAGCGGATGCAGAGAAACTCAGGCCCTGCATGCGCAATCAGGTTTCTGATTCTACCAAACTTTTTTGAGATTAAATGTGCTTGCCATTAAGGGGGCAGTGTTTTTGGATTTTTTTCTGGACTACAGATACCATAATTTGCCATTGGGGAGCTGTCTTTTTGTCCTCCCCAATATAATTGCTAAATAATCTTGATCCATCCCTAGGATATTTGGCCATGATCAGTTTTTGCACCCTCCACTTGGAACACGATGGCCCTCCTGCTGTGTGTGTGTGTGTGTCTTTCTAAAAGATTTATGCCAACTTTGGCCCTCCTGATGTTTTGGACTACAGCTCCCAGAATTCTAAGCTTAGATTGCCAATGGCAAAGGACTGTGGGAGTTGCAGTCCAAAACATTTGCAGGCTAAAGTTTGGGCAGGCCTGATTTATGCTGAGAGGGCAGCTTTGGCATAGCCATAAGGGACATTTCCTTCCTTGCTGCTCCTTCTCTTATGTTTTCATTTTCGATCCAGCCCACATTACTCTGTTGCGACACTGTAAGAAGGAGCCGTGTTCGCACACCGGGCAAAACTCAAAGAAAGGAAACACATGACATTTTGCTCCATTGCCACATGTCTGACGAAGTGGACACGTCAACGAAAGCTCACCTTAAAATATAATTGTTAAACTTTAAGGTGTCTTTGATCTTCTGTTTTGCTTTGCTTCTTTTATAGTTTATATAATAGTTCTATATAATATATAGAATAGTTCACTTTTGGTTCCACCCCAAAGGCTAGTTAGGTGGGCGATGGTCTAAATTGGCTTGTTAGACGGACGAGGGCCTTGGGTGTGTGAAAATCACACCTAGACACCCTTCCCTAACACCCATCCTTAGACTTCAAAAACAATTTGTCATTTTGCCTCAAATGCCCCTTTATTTCTCATTTTGCACTAGATACAAAATGGTGCCTCCTTTCTCCACTTTCTGCCTGGCATTCATGGTCATTTAGTAGAGCGGGCATGTTCAAACTTCGGCCCTCCTGATGTTTTGGACCACAACTCCCAGAATTCTAAGCTTAGATTGCCAATGGCAAAGAATTGTGGGAGTGGTGGTCCAAAACATCTGGAGGGCCGAAGTTTGGACATGCCTGTAGTACAGGAAAGAAGCCTGGTGTACAATAAGATTGTTTGCCTTCTCTTTGCAGTTTTGTTTATCAAGCAGTCTTTGGGAGGAGAGGCAGATGCAGGAGCACATCACAAACAAAAAAGATACCCAGGTCTAACATGGCTGCATCGGAGGTTAAGGGTTCAACGGTGGCCACATCACCCCTTAGACACAGGCCCTTCTCAGACTCTCTGCTTCCTCTGGTGCAATAATGTAACTCCCCGCAATAATAGACTGTGTACTATTAGCATTATTTGCTTGCTAGCCTGGCCCGATTGCACTTTCATTGTTGTTTGCTGTCAAATTAAAGTCACCATCTCTCTCTCTCCAAGGTTTGGCTCCCATCCACCCATTGCTAGCGAAGACGCTGGGTATTAATTAAAGACTGCAAAGCCCGTTTGCATCGGGGACTGCAAAATGAAACTCATGGTGTGCCACTGGCTCTTTCTCGCCAGTAGAGATGGGCACGACTCAAAAAAAAAAATGGTGTTTCATTTGTCGTTTGGTTGTTTAGGGGTCCATTTCGGTTCGTTTCCGTTTTTGTTGGTTTTTTTTTTGCAAATTTTTCATTTTTGTTTTCGTTGCGTAACGAAATGAAAAAACGAAAATGGAAACGAAAAATTTCTGTTTCATTAGCATTCTTTTCAGTTCAACGTACTTGCCGCAACGAAAACAAAAAACACAGCAAAGCTTTTCATTTCCGTTTCCGTTTTGTTTTTGAAAAATTTTCGTTTTCGTTTTCGTTGCGTAACGAAATGAAAAAACGGAAATGGAAACGAAAATTTCACTGAGTCGTGCCCATGTCTACTTGCCAGGTTATGCGTAGTCGGGGCTTCCTCCACCTTAGGCATCATGCATTGCCACCTAAAGGAACAGCAAAGAAAGAAGCAATCATTGCCATAATAATGTTAGAAGTGCAGAACCGGGAAGGGGCCCTAAGGATCAAAGAGTCCATCTCAAAGGCCCAACCTTCGGCTGTATAGCCTGATGCCTCAATGACTGAGCTTAAAGAGCCACCATTGAATCTGACTTACCAAAGATACTCTTGTTGTTATGTGTCATATCCTGGCTTAACATGACTCTAATAAGGCTTCCAAGGTGCTTAAGGAGTATCTCTTATCTCTTCCCTCATGCCCACCCCACCCCCAGTGAGTTCCCATGGCTGAGTGGAGATTCCAACCCAGACTTCCTGGGTTATATGTTTGAGATGAGAAGCTCAACCTCTGTTTTCCAAGTGCGTTTTCAGGGGATTCTGCAAAAGTGCATCGCCATTTCGTCGGATTTGCATGCTTTAAATGACCTTGTTGAATCTGAGTCATGGGCCAGAATTACACGGCTTTGTTCCTGAAGCCAGGGCAACCTGAACTGGAACACTGAGCAAACCCCCACCACCACCCTGTGTTCATCATCCTGTCTCCTTCCCCTCCCCCACCCTTGGCCCAAATTCATTATATTAAAACCCTGCACCCGATTTGCCTGCAGAAAATATTGCTGATCTGATGCTAATAAATTATAAAATGGCACACTCCCCCACCCTGTTAGAAGTTTATCAGGAATGATTGGCAGGCTTTTTGGTGAGCATGAGGAGAAATGCAAATAGTGCCGTGAGATGGAAGCCGAGCCGGAGCCCTAAAGCTTGCAAGAGTGTGTGGGCGATTCTGTGAATGCGGCTCTCCATCTGAGTCACTGCTTCAGCCCTGATCCTCTCGAAACAAAATGGAGTCTCAAAGCCGCCGCTCTGAAGGGTCATCAAGGAAGGTGCCGCTTTGGCAAGTCAGCTGATCGACAGTGATCTGAGGCAGAAAGTGGTCCGTGAAGGTGGTAGGTCCATCTCCGTTGACTTGGCTTTTTCTCTCTCCTCCTCATAGGCAAAGTGTTTCTCTATATCAGGCATGTCTAAACTTTGGCCCTCCAGATGTTTTGGACCACAACTCCCACAGTCCTTTGCCATTGGAAATACAGGCTTGGAATTCTGGGAGTTGTGGTCCAAAACATCTGGAGGGCCAAAGTTTAGACATGCCTGCCTCTATATCATTCCTTTAGAATAGCTCGTGGCACATCCAGGCTGGAACGGTGCCACAATCCACACCTCGTGGCCCGTCAGTGGCTCCGGTGGGATTTGGGGATCCACCCCAGAGAGCCATCTAAGGACCATAACAGCAAAGCAAAATGAGGAGCAGCAAACACGGGATTCTGTCTTTGGAAGTGGTATCCAGAATCCCATCGGGATTTGGTGTGTGTGTGTGTGTTGCACAGTAGGCTGTTGCACACAGTATTCTCTCTTTCTTCACCAATCATGCAAGGGGTTTTTCACTATTCCCGGGTGGATAACGTAAGCCCCGCCATTTTCAGCGAGGCAACTTCTGGCTTGAGTGGCCACAAGGCAGAGATCTCTGGAGTCATCAAAGAGTGCTCTGCAGTTACTAATAGGATTCTGCCCACTGGCTATATATTAATCAGGGAGGCCAATAGCACTTGCTGTGATCGGAGGAACTGGCTTCTTCTCAGTCTGCTGTTCAGATGCAAACTATTTGATTGCTGATCTCTAGGAACCTGTTTTGAAGTACTTCTGCTTCTAAAAAAATGATCAGATAGAAATTTACAATAAATTAAGGGTGCTTTCCAAGAGGGAACTGTATGTACAGGATACAGGAATACACAGCATGCTTTGTCTTCTGGCACAACTAGACGGTATTAGTCCTGGGGTTTGGTCCAGATGGGGAGAGGCAGGTTCTCTCCTTTTCCCCAGCCACCACGTGACATATGTGCCATCATGAAGCAGGCCACCCCTGGCAGATACCTGCCTGCATCTTTTTTGGGTTCCTCTCAGAGGCTACTGGTTTGTTTGTTTGTTTGTTTTGGGATGAAGGCAAGATTGCTCCATTTTGGTTCATTTCCAGCATGTGTGATCTCCGAGGTAGAACCAAAGCAGCCGGCTTGAAGTGTCCCTTTGGTTAGTCTGCTTAATGACCTTAAGAAATGGAAAGCTTCCTTCCTGCTCCCCTGAAAAAGGGAAGGGAGAGGAAGTTTTCTATTTCTTTTTCTTTCTTGTTGATTCATCAGCAATGCTTGGAAGGGGTCTTTCTCATTCCCAAATTACTGATGCACTGATCAGTTAGCTGCAACTCTCTTGAATTTTTTGTAATGGTTTTATTATCTTATCCTTTTAAAACTACACATATGTATTTTCTATTTTATTGGTTGGGCCTGTGGCCATATATAAAGATTGTTGCTCTTGTTCTAGCTGCAATTAAAAAGAAATGAAAATCTCCCTCTTGCTTCCTCTCTTCAGGAAAGCAGGAAGGGATCTTTCAGTTTCTCGACATCATTGCAAGGCTTAAGCAAAGCATGGAGGACGCAGGAGGGAGATGTATTTATTTCTTTTGCCTTTAAAGAGAAACATGATGGGTCTAGATTGTCTTAAACATGGGCATGAGGTGTGGTGTGTTTTGTTGCGAGTGGCTATATTGTACCTCAAAGTGACCCTGTTTGACCCAGTGTAAAAGCAGGCTAAATGGGCTGTTGAGTAGCAGGATGCAGGGACTGCCTTGGGCAGGACTGGGTGCATATTCCCTCCTCCAGAATTTGGTGGACTTTTCATCCATCCCTCTCTACTCACCATCTCAAACTGTGGGTTGGGAGAGTGAGAACAGACAAGAGATTTTTTTTTTACCCAGCATGTTGTTAGTCTGTGGAACTCCCTGCCACAGGATGTGGTGATGGCATCCGGCCTGGATGCCTTCAAAAGGGGATTGGACATATTCCTGGAGGAAAAGTCCATCACAGGTGACAAACCATGATGGGGGGATGTATCATCTCCAGGCTGAAACCCAGGGTACTTCAAGGGCCAGTTGCAGGGGAGTGGTATCAGGAGACAGAGATCTAGTCTCGTGCGCTCCCAAATGCATCTGGTGGGGTCACTGTGAGATACAGGAAGCTGGACTAGATGGGCCTTTGGCCTGATCCAGCAGGGCTCTTCTTAGGTTCTTATGTTCTTATCTGCTAAGTTGGCCAAAGCTGATGGGCAGTGAAATTCGACAAAGGAGCAGATACCTGGGCCCAGAATTGGAGAGCTGTTATAAAAGTTTGACGGAAAAATGACAATGCTGGGCAGTCCAGCTCAGCTGTGAGGAAAGGAATCACCCCACCGAGCCTGGGTATTAGCTAGAGTTCTCAGCAATGCTGCCCGTATGGAAAGCTGTTTGCTACAGTGAAGTGAAGTGATGCTAATTGCAGAAAGCAGAAGGATGTGTGCTTGGGCCTGAATGGGTCCTGTGGATGGGTTTCCATACACATCTGGTTGCAACACTGGGAACAAGAATACTGCATGAAATTCGCTTTTGGTCTTATATTATTGGAGGTTCATACATTGTCATTGGGCCTCCAGATCCTTAGCCTAGGACCCTAACCATGGGGAAAACATATTTTTCAATGACAATGTCCAAAACTTTCCCCCCAAAAACGATGGCTTGTTATAGTCTAAAAAGTAAATTTTCTTTCCTTTCCCTAACTTGCCTTTTTCATTCACTCACACATAGATAGACAGATGGCAGTTGACATAAAGCAGCAAGAGAGAGAGAGAGAAGGGGAAAGCAAAGGTAGGGGTTTTCATTTTAATGGTTCAAATGGAATATTAATGAATCAGAATGAAAGAACAATCCAAAGGAGTCTATTTTAGCAAATGAGGAAAATTCCCCATGCAGCTGAAGCCCTTCTTAAAGAAAATGCTGTCTAAAAATAAAATAAAAAAATCCAATGGCAGCTGCTCCTTGTGCTGTTCATTCCATCTTCCCATCCGCATAGTTACAAAATAAATAAATAATAAAATAAGGTCACATTTGAGATCCCAGGCGCAAGGCTCAGCAACGGTGAGTGAGTGGGTGGGCAGGAGAGTGTTTGAAACTCTGTCGATCTTTGAAAAAAATGCGCAGGATCAGAGCAGCCCAATACATACGGAAGCTTTGTTGTGAAAAAGACTTGTGTAATATATTGCCTGTGAGGGCGAACAAATAGGCTTCCTTGGTGCTTCAGAAGAGCTGCTTCACTCTGACTTGTTTGTGGAATGAAAGAGAAGGAAAATTCATCAGTGGATGGGTTCCTGAGAATGAAGTTTGGAATGATTTCTGCCCACCTGCACTGCAGTTAAAAACAAATCCATACGATGCATAGTGCTGGTTTCCTGCCTGTTAAGAAGTACCATCTGCTTAATAGTTTCAGCACCACAGATAGCTCTCTTCAACTTCAGAGGAAAACCTGATGCAGATTCACTGCCCCCATGAAACTGGAGTCCCTGGCTTACCTGGGGTGCCACGTCTTCCTCAGCTTCTGCTCCCTGACATAGGATCAGAGACTTTTGCTGCAGTAAACGCGTCTTTATTTCTTACTATTTCTTAATTCTTTTAAATCCAGCTTTTCCTCTAATGAGTTCAAGGTAGCGCACACCTCTCAACAAGCCTGTGAGGTCAAGAGTTCCTGAAACAAAATGACAACAATACAATAGAAGAATGCACCCCGTCCCTCTTCATAGACCCCTGTTCTGAATGTCCTTGCAATTTACTGACTCTTTTTTTTTTTAAATAACCCTAAATCATCTGAGATTTTCAGTGCTGGTCCAGAGGTTTTTGCCTCTGGTTTCACCTCCTCCTTGACATATTCTTTGGAGCAAACAAAGAATAGGTATAGGCTGGTGTTGGGAGCTGTCCATGGTTCTGGAATCACGATCCCCCCACCTAGCTTCAGGACCCTGGACAGCTCTTGTAAAGCCACCAACATTGGTAAGGATTGACCGCTCCCTGTGAAATCCAAGTCTCGAAGAAATCAAAATCGTGTCTAGAAGTACTGATTCACAGTTATGCTGTTGGTCGCTTCTGCTCTCCAGGCCCACTGAGTGCAGAGGAGGTTCACCTGAAGTTTCTTTTCTAAGGGCTGGGAGTAGACCAGCCAAGTCTCTCTTGGTATTGAGCTCCACAACCTGGGGGCAGCCACTGAGAAGGCCTTGTCTTGTGTCCTGATCAAGGATGCCTATGAAAGTGGGCAGAACCTATTACCATTTGTGGCTTGAGTTCACTGCCTCAGTTGGTCCAAAAGAAGGGCCAAGCTTGACCCCCCCCCCATGATCTGGCTCATACAGAGCCATCCAGATTCCTCCCTTCCTAGGGTGGGGCATGTAGCTGGATTTCAGCTGCGCAGGGTGGATGTGGAGCCTAGGTGGCCTGAGTAGGTGGAGAACTTCAAATTATGAGGACCAGGCCATGAGCCACCCCAGTGTGTGTTGTAGAACAGTGTCCGCATGGCATCCTCTATCGGGAATACTAGGCCGGATGGATATCTCGGTGGTTTAAGAGACTGGGGGCTTGGTTCCTCCACCATGCACCCTGGGAGAAGAGCCAGCCTGGGTGGCCTTGGGCAAGCTGCACCGTCCCCAGGGCACCCTCAGTCAAAGGGCATGGGAAACCACTGAGTCCCTTCCACTCGGAAAACCCTGAAAAGGGTCGCCATAAGTCAGAATTGACTTGACCCCTAATCATCATGATAATCCCCTGAATGCTAAGGTCATGTTGCCTCTTTCCATCTAAGGTGTGGATGTGCAACTTCAGCTGGGGACTGTGCTGGGACAAAGGCTGCCTGAAAGGGCCACCCCACCCCTCCCTCCCAAAGCCATTTGATAGATGAACCCCTGAAAGTCCTCAGTGGCCCAGGTGGCTGTGGCTTGTTCATGCCATCCTTTGAGGAGTTGCGGTTTCCCCTTCAACTGTGGTGACTAGAGGTGGAGGAAACAGCCTGGGGGGCTTCTCAGAAGACAATTGGGAGGGGGCAGCCCCGCATGTAGAAAGTGGGGGGAGTGAGAGATGGAGAATCTGAACCAACCAGGGCTTGTGGTAGTGGGCGTCTGGGTAGCCCAATTACTCCCCCCCACAGTCTTAGGTAGCTGCTAGTTTTGGAAACAGACGGTCACCAAGTGCACCTTGATCGTAGTTGGGACTGGTGGGTTGGAGAGAGATGGAAGTCTCTCTCTCTCTCTCTCTCTCTCTCTCTTTGTGAGTGTGTGTGTGGCTGCAGGGGGGGGGGGGGGGGTGGGGTGGGGGCGCAGAACTGGCGACCCATCATCATAAACCGCCGTCAGCAGAAAGGCAAACCTCTAAAAGCCTGCGCGCCCAGGAAGGGATCTGCTGACTTGGCGCGTTGGGGAGATTCCCTACCAAGAAAAGGGGGTGGGGAGGGAGGGGGGGAGGGAGATCGAGCCAGGAAGGAGGTCGGGGCAGAGAGAGAGAGAGGAAGAGGGGGCAGGGGAGCATCTCTCTTGTGCTTTTGGTTGGCAAACCCACAAGATCGAGACCTGCCTCCCGCAGCCCTCTTTCACGCGCCTTCTGGCCCCCTTAAGCATCCCTCCAGCGCGAGCGAGGGAGCGAGGGGGCCGGCGGTCGGGCAGGAAGGACCCCTAGAAAGAGGCCGGAGCGGCGTGTTGGGGGTGGGGTAGGGGGGTTAGGAAAAATCCCAGCCAAGCCCAACTTCCCAGGTAGTCGCGGCGGCAGAAGCGGCGGCGGCGGCAAGAGCCCGAGCTCAGTGGCCGTGCTGGTTTCTTCCGGCGCCTCGCGGGTCCTCCTTGGGTCAGAGAGCCGATGAGGGGCTTCCTGGGGTCGGGCTAAAGAGGAGGAGGAGGAGGAGGAGGAGGAGGAGGAGGAGGAGGAGGAGGAGGAGGAGAGGGAGGAAGGCTGCTTCCACACCCCACCCACCCCGCTCGCCCCGGCAGCTGCTCCCGCTCGCCCCACCGCCCAGCCCCACCGCGATCTCGGCCCCACACGGAGGGCAGGACACGGAAGATGCAGTGGTTCCGGAACGGACCCGGCACGGTGAGTTTCAGGGGCTTCTCTCTCCCACCTCGATCCCCTACCCCGGGGGTAAAATGCTGTTGTTTTTCTCTCTCCCGCCCCCCCAATTCCAAGGCTGCGGATTGCGCCGGCCTCCTTGGGAGGGGTTTCCCCACCCTCTTAGCTGCCCACCCGGTAGGTTCTCCCTGCCTCTCGGTCTTGGCGATCGGCGTGGGGCCATTTTCTATGCCTTTGTTTCTCCATCCTCCTCCAGAGGAGAGCGGAGGAGGGAGGGAAGGAAGGAAGGGCGGTGGGCAGGAACGCGCGCGCGCGCCCGCACACTGGTGGGGGAGGGCTCGTGGCCCAGGCGGGGGTGCGGGGGTGGGTGGGTGGGTGGCCCGGGTCCTTGGGCATCGTCGGAAAGGGGGAGCCCATTCGTTCTTGCTCGGGCCCAGCTCCGAGGATCGGGCCCAAGGGAAGTCGGAGAGGGAGGGGTGCGATTTGAGAAGCCGGGAAGGAGGGATCCAGGGATCCAGGGAGGGAGAAGAAAGGCTTGAAGGGTAAAAGGGATAGCGTGGTTGCGTTGGCCTAGTTACGCCTGGGACTTGCATTTGGGTAGGGGGGCTGTCGGGGAAAAAATGCTTCTGGAGGTGGAGGTTTATTTATTTATTTATTGTGGCTGCTGTCCCGGTGGTTGCCAGGGAAGGGTCTCCCTGCGAGGAGGAAGCTGCGTGCTTAAAAGGAGGAGGGGAGTATGGGAACCCCATGGGCTCCTCTTGCCCGCCCCCACCCAACACTTCCGCTGCAAATGGGGGCTCATTTGGATGGTCAACAGCGCCTGCCCTCCATTCCCTGGCTCTTGGTGTTAAAAGCCCCCCCCCTCCGTGGGATGCAGCCGCTTCCCTTATTTCCACCCTACCACCCTCTCCTCACAAGCGTGCCTCCCCCTTGGGCGGGCATGGAGAGGAACATAGCTCTGTGCGATGCCTTCCTGGGCCTGGTCCACTAGGCTGTACATCCTCTTGGGTCCAACGGAAGGTACTTCCAGATGAGCATGTCCAGCAAGGCCTGGCGGAGGGCTGACAGGGTCATCCTACTCCGATGTCCCCCTCCTTACCTTCATCTGGACTTCGTCCCAGGCAAACAGGGACAGGGTGTCTGGTAGTTGAGTCATGGCAAATGGACTCCTTTTTCTTGGGTGGTTGCAGCCCCTTAGATGCTCCCAGACAACCACAGGAGCATGGCACGAATCAAACTTTCCCTATGCTGTCTTTGTTTCCTTGCAAACCAGCTTTCACTCGTGGTGGATCACTGAGATGTCTCACATTTTTGCCCACCCCGCCGGTGTCCCCACAGGCAAGTGGGTGCAGGATGGATGCAGCCCTCCAATGTGGCCAAAGGCAGGCGAGATGCAGAGAGCGGACAATGCTTTCGCTTGCCACACCTTCCTTGCCCTGCCACCCTTATGTATACACTACTGGGGTACCACCCATGTAGGAAGGATGATGGAAGGGTGGGTGGGCTCTTTGTGGCGGGCAGGTTTCATGAGGCTGGGCTCGGAGCGCTTTCCTTCTCAACTGGACGGCCAGATATTGGCAATTGAACTTTCTCTAACATCCTGAAGGGACCCAAACCTCTCTGGTTCTTGGAAGGTTATGTAAGTGTACGGCAGTGGCCAGTTAGATGCTTGGATCCGGTTTTGGGTGCTTTCAAGGGACAAACCTGGTTAAGCACTTGGAGGGAAGCCCAACTGGTGACACAGAGCAGCTGGAGGTCTTGGGTGGGGCTTGTGCATGACCCCCAGAAAATCCCAGGCCAGCCCGAGGTCTTATCGGAGAGAGAAGTAGCTTACATTTTGGGCTCCTTGGCCCAGGGTGGGGCTTCTCTTTATGTGGATCTGGGCTGGAGCAATTCCTTGATGCGCAGAAGGGTCATCTGAAGGAAGGTCAGTGTGACCCTTGGTGCTGACCCTTGGGAGTGCTGCATTGCTCAGGGATGTAGGTCTCCAGCTGCAAATCCAGAGGTCAAGAGTTCAGTTCCCCACTGGTTCTCCTTGTCAGATGCTGGACCCCATGATCCAGAGTGCTGCTTTTCCAGGACGGCAGTTTTAAGGCAACGGTTGTTGTTGCAAAACTTTTTCAATTCTAGCAGTTCGTTGGAGGATATTCTGCCTTTAGGGGTGCTGCAGGGTTTAATTCCGCACCGGATTAATTCCCCAGCTGCTCTCCTGGCCTTCTTTCCCAAATGAGTTCTCACATGGCTTGCTGCCTCTCAATTGGCAATTTTGGCTTTCCTTAACTTAAAAAAAACCATGCAGCCAGTTATTATACTATTTTAAAGCATTTAACTACTTTAGGAGTGTTTTATGTGTTTTTCTATGGGTTCTATGGGACACAGCCTGCTGTGAGTTCTCTTGATAAGGGGCATGTGAGAAACATGGAGACACATAAATAAAATAAAATGTCCCCAACTTTAGGGATGAGTTTTTTGGAATTAAAGCTCTTCCGGATTTATCATCTTAGCAGGAATGTGCTCAGAGAGAGGCTGCTGGCATCTAGGCAGTACAGCCACCAGTTTGAGGGCACCGTTTTCCATAATTTGATCTTTGGGGATCCTGCAGAATCATAGAGTCCACTTTAAAAAAAAACACCTAAAATAAATAAATAATGCAAAAAAAATCTGTACAGCCTTTTAGGATATAATCCTGCCTTCATCTGTGGACAGTTGCAACTCGGGGTCAACGGTAGATGAGCCAGGAGTCTTATGCAGGAAAAGAACATGTCCAGTGTTGCAGAATACAAATATGCATGGATAGAGTCTCATGCCAGGGAATTCTCATTTGTCCATCTAGGCTAACCTACTCTCTCACATCTTAGACCAAGAAGGGGTTTGGTTGTCTCTGGAGACTTGATAGGAAGGTGTCTCAGATAAAACCCGGGACCTCTTTATCCTCCCCCCCCCACCCCCCCCAGGCTGTGTACTGGTCTTAGATGAATCCCAGTTTATTAACCAAATCAGCCTTGTCCGGATTGATTTGCTCAAAATCCAGAATGATGTGGAACAGCCAGGGTTTGTTCTGGAGCAAAACCAAAGGCAACTGGTTCTGGAGGACAGAAGAAAGCAGATGGGGAAGAAATGACACTGACCTTTTTCTTTTCTGGGGAAATAAAAGCAAAACTTCAAAGGACTCTGAAATCTAGGACTCTGAAATCTGATTGGTTTCCTCTCCTGTTTGAGGTCTAGCATGCTTCCAAATTTAATGGACTTTGGTGTTTAGATATTCCCACACAGGTCAATGGGAATCCAGAAAGTAGGGTATGAATGGCATTCGATGAGTGATGGTTCATCCTGAAACAAATCAGAGTGCTTCCCAAAGCCTCAAATAGATCAAGGAAGGTGCTTGAGTCCAAGCGTACAACACCGTGCTGTGAGCAGCCAGTTATTTTCTTTGAAATTTCTTCTGAAACTCAGCCTAGATGAAGGATTCAACCTAGTGGTCCCCAACCCAGATGTTCTTGGACTGCAACTCCCAGTAATCCTGGCCGGCACAGCTAGTGGTGAATGATTCTGGGAATTGCAGTCCCAGAACCTCTGGGGACCCAAGATTTGAAGCCAATGATCCAGAGGTTCTTGGACTCCCAGAAACCACCACCAGTAGCTGGTTGGCCCAGGGTTCCTGGGAGTTATAGTCCATGAACACCTGGTGACTCAAGAGTGGGGACTATTTTTATTTCAAGATTTGTGCAAGAATTCTAGGCCAAAAAAAAAATGAAAATAAAACTCAAAAACATGTGACACCTTAAAGACTGACTATTACTGTATATTTTAATGTAATTTTTTTGTGGACACATCCACTTCTTCAGATATATCGTAGCAGAAGTGGACGTGCCCATGAAAGCTGACATTAAAGTATAATAGTCCTTAAGGTGCCACATGTTGTTGTCTTTTGTCTTGTTTTGCTTTTATTTTTTGCCTGAAATGAGTTTCAAGAGGCTCACAAACCATAGACCAAAAGAGAAAAGGAGTTGCCGTTGGTAAGAAATCAATTTAGCAGTGCAATGGGCCGGATGGAGAAATTTGGTGCGTGATTAGTTAGGTGCATTTTTTCCTCAGCTGGAGGTCCATAGTTTTCAGCACATTTTCAGAGTGGCCCACGGTCACCATCACCCGCCAAAGATGGATTCAAAGACATCAAGATGGATCTGCAATCTATGCTCAGGATGCTACCTTTATCAAAGGAGATGCATGTGGATTTCTCTCTGTGTACCTGCTGCTCAGCCCTCCCTGCCTCCATCCTTCACACCCACCTCTACCCTCCTACGCCGTCTCTCCAAACCCCATGCCCACCCCCTCCACCCCACGCACAGAACGTAATATTCCAGCAATGTACCTCGCCTGTTCCCACGCTCTGCCAGAGCGTCTCAAGCTGTGCTCTGCTGGTTTGCCTAGTAACGTGTTGAGAAGATGAACACATCATTAAAAAAAAAAACCTCCATTGTGTAGGAAAACTCTCCCCACCACCACCTCCTTATGGTGTGGGGAGAGGTGGGGGCAGTAGTAATTGCACATACATTTGCCAGCTTTTGTGTGTCTTCCTCTTTCTTTCTTTCTTTCTTTCTTTCTTTCTTTCTTTCTTTCTTTCTTTCTTTCTTTCTTTCTTTCTTTCTTTCTTTCTTTCTTTCTTCTGTTTTCCAATTTCTCAAAGGAAATCTTGAAGGTATCGATTATAACTCTGAAGCTCTTGAACCACCTCTAAAATTAGGCTGACTGTCCGTTATCTTGAATTGTTATGGACTTGTTTTCTTTTTACTTTGAAACCAGAGAAATGACCACCAGATTCTCAAGCAGGTTCAAGGTGGCTACAGTGCACCTGAAGCTCTGAGTTCTTCTTTTATTTTGTTCTTGTGTTCCTGCCCACTGTGAGGGCAACATCTACAGCAGCCTTGACTGAAATCCAGTTGTTGTGTCAAGTTAGAATTAATCCTGTAGGACTCAATGGGAACTTGGACAAGTCCCATTGATTTGGTGGGTCTAACTCAGGCATGTCCAAACTTTGGCCCTCCAGATGTTTTGGACCACAACTCCCACAGTCCTTTGCCATTGGAAATAAAGGCTTGGAATTCTGGGAGTTGTGGTCCAAAACATCAGGAGGACTGAAGTTTGGACATGCCTGGTCTTCTAACTGTATGTTGCGGTTGTTGGGTACATGCTGTGAAGTGGCTTCAGCCTCATTATGACCCTATGAATGCCCCATCTCCAGTTTGTCCTGTCCTCAACAGCTGTGCTCAGCCCTTGCAAACTCATATTAGGTCTTCCTCTTTTCCTGCCAACTTTCACTTTTCCTACATTGTGTTTTCCAGACAATGTTTGGGACGAGCAATTAGATATAGGGTAGGCCAAGTAAACGGCATAAATAAGGCTCCAATCTCATGGGAATAATTCGTGTTGGTGTCAACAAGGCTTACTTCTGAGTAGACACGGCTTCATGAGAGCTGGAAGAGATTTCAGTAGGCATTACATCCATCACCGATGGTTTAGGGAATCTGCTCTTACAGCATCCCTGTTAAGTTGCCGTAAATCTCAGAGGTGAGACCCTCCACTAGCTTGTAAACATAATGTTCTATTGTCTGACATCTCATACGATCATGAAGCTCTAAAGCTGTCCATTAAAGTGGACAAGACTGGGCTGAAATTCCATTGTGTAATAGCAATTTATTTAGGTTGTGTCTCTTCAACGGCACTGAACGATGGGATGGATTAGAAAGCCCTTCATTGTTGGTTGAAAGGAGCTGCTGGAGAGCTTAGTGGTTGAGGTCTCTGGCTGGGCAGCCAGAGGTTGAGAGTTTGATTCCCTGTTGGGCTTCCTTGACCGGGACTCAACTCAAGGAGGCTAGGCACATAACCTGGGAGCTTCTGCATGAGGACATCCGCACTGTTCCGTGAGACACGGACCTTCTCTGATCCACAGAGCTTGGTGTAGTACTTGGGTTGGACTACAGCTCCCCAGATCCTCCAGCTGGTACAGCCAGTGGTTTTCCTAAGCTCTGGAATGATTCGACTGTCCATTGATGGAAGGCTTCTATGGTGCATTTTGGTCTTCATTGTTTAGATGGAGCAGAAGGAAGATCTTGTGATTCAGGGAACAAAAACTGAGCATTTTTCTATTATGTAACCCCAGTTGCTAATGGGAACATGCCTCTTTATGAGGCCTTGGATGCGCGCTGCTGTACATTTGGGATTACTTGCCCAATACTGATATTCTGCTCATTAGAAAGTGTTTGAACTCCCTTGCTTTGATTTGGTGCTTTATAGACAAGAGGGAGAGATCTAATGGGGGGGGAGAATTCTCTCCCCAGCCTTGAAATCTTAAAATGCCATGCAAATTCTGTTGGCGATGGTTCTATCAACATGGTCCCCCCCCCCCAGAATGGTTGCATAATTTAGCCAAATTCAATACATCCAGAGCTTGGGGGGGGGTGAATTTTACTTTTGGGAGATGGGAACTCCTATAACTCCACCAAGCTTGGGCATGGTAGTCCAGGAAAAGTAACTTGTAGTAGCTCTGAGCAAGAGTTGCCATATTCTCATTTTTTATAACAAATGCTTAAATTTTTCCAAGTTCCCAAATATTTTTATTTGAGGAAGCAGGAGAAAACTTTGCATGGACAGCTTTGCTTCAAGAGGCATTTTACAGCTCTTTTTATGCTACAAAAAGTTACTTTATTTTGACCATTCTGCCTGCTGTATTCCAGTGGCTAGAGAATGGCATTTAAGTGGAGGGAAGGCTTTAACCCTGCACCACTAATGTCAGGAAAACGTGAGAGCTTTATTATCACCTCCCCAACTTATAGCAGTTGGTTGAGCATCCGATCTGACTCTAAAAGAGAAGCTAGGCAAGGCACATCACCATCAACACAAGGTTGGGGAATACCTTTACTGGACCACAGCAATGCCATGAAAAGGGGTGAGTTCGAATCCTCCAGATGTTTACATCGACTGAGAGGCAAGACAGAAGCAGTAGTCTTGAAAAATTTCCTGGCTAGAGAGTGAAGCCCAGAGATGCACAGGGTGGCCGGAAACCAAGGACTCACTTTGCAAACTTGAAGACTCAATTTGAAACCTATAGGTAGGACTGTACCACTCAGGATGTGGTACAGTCTTGGTCCTGCTTTGGCTGCCAGTTATTTAAATATTCCTTGGCTCACAAGTTGCCTGGGCACAGAGGCACCAACAAAGATGGCATATAGAGCTGTAAATTGACATGTTGGCACCAGGGGACAAGCTGAGTTGCCGCCTTTAAGGAAGACAGGGGGTTCCGTAATACTATTGTGGCTGCATTCTTCTGAGGTGTGCTGTTGTCTTTATCGTTATCCGACAGCGCAGAGGATGGATTTTTGTACTGCAGGTCCTCTTTTCTCTCTCTAAAAGAATTAACTTTGTTTTCTTTGGGGGAGGGGACACACCTTAGTGGCTCAAGAATAGGATACAGCCCTTGGCCTCCTGTCTCAGTGGCAGAAGACCTTCAAACACTCCTGGTGAAAGGTCCCTGGAGGGGTCGGGGGGAGGGGGGAGAGAGAGTTGATTTTTCCAGAAGCACAATGAAATGCATGATCCTAGAATCATGGAGTTGGAAGGGTCCTCCAAGGTCATCAAGCTCAACCCCCTGCCGAAGGCAAGAATCCAAATCAAAGCAGAATTGGCCTATGGTTATCTAATTCTCCCCAGTATCGGAATGCTCAACACCTGCAGAAATAATGAGTTCCGTTGTTGTACTGCTCTAACAGTTAAGACATTTTTTTCTCCCGTTCAGCCTAACTCTGGGTCCCTGCCTCTTGACATTGCCCTCTGGGACGATGGCCAACCGGATCCTACCCCTCCTCTGTAGGCCTACCATTCAGGTATTTGAAGAGTGCTCTCCCATCTTCCCTTCGTTTTCTTTTCCCAAGTCCCAGGTCAAAGCACTGGGAAAGTTGCAGCGGCATCTGCTCCCCACCTTTCTCTACCGAGTCTCGGGCGGGCCAGAGTTATAAATCTAAATCGATATCGTAGCAGAATATGATGTGCTTGAATGTACTCGAAAGCACGTAAGTTCGCAGAGGGTGAAAAAATAGTGCTGAGGTTTTATTAAGAAAATTATTAAGTACTTAATTCCACATTTAGAGTTGCTTCAAGCTGTTAATTTTCAACTGGACCTGGAGAGCATGTACATTTTGAACAGCTTTTGACGCCTTTCCAGTCCACATTAAAGCAGGCAAATGGGATAACATCACGGCCAATGACCCAGCTATAGTGATCTAATGGAAGAGTAGGCCATCCGATGGAATGGGAGCAGCAAGGTCTACCTAAAAAGATTGAGTTTCGAGGCTGATATTCTGGGTTCACCTCTGAGGAGGTCATAGTGTTCTATCTTTGGGCAAGACGTCTGTGTTCATTCCTGGTCACTGGGACTTCCACGTGTGCCGGAGGAGGAGGAGGAGATACGATAGGAAGAAGCATCACTCTGAATGGGTGCAAGAAGTACCGAGGCCCACCTAGTTGCTGGTCCCCAGTGCTATGAGGCCTTTCTGTCACCCCACCTCCTGCCGGTCTTTGCTGTCCTCACCCCACCCGCAGCAACATGGGCACTCATTTTTCCAAACTGGGAAGGCCAGAAGGATGAGTCAACCAGTGACCAGAGGTGTAGGGGACAAAGTTCATTTTTGTGCCCCTTCCTGTGCCTCCCCCACCCCCACATCGCACCCACCCAGCAATAAGGGACCGAACCCTGCGGGTGTGGGGTGGGTGCATGGGCATGGGCATGGACGGACAGGTGTGTGTGTGTGTGTGTGTGTGTACGTATGTGCCTTACACCTCTCCCACCAAGGTGAGGAAGAGGAGGATGAGGATGCTGCTTTGCCATTTGGCTGGTGTGTGGGAGCAGAGGTGGCAGAGGGGGTGCCGTCGCCAAGACTTAGGGGAAAGGAGGACTGCTGGGCAGTGGGAGGGTGCAAGGCTTCCTCCTCCTTCTCCCCCTGCAGGAGCCCCCCAGATTGCTCTGCCTGGGACAGATGTACCCTTCTCTCTCTCCCCCCCCCCAGATATGCCCCTGCCAGTTACCAGAGCCCGACAGGATCAAACTCAGGTTGTGAGCAGAGTCTTGACTGCAGGACTTGCAGTTTAGCTACTGTTACACAAGGCTCACTTAAGGAAGTGTTGGCTCTCCTTGGGCCACCCTCTCCACCCCAAATCAAAGCATCAAAGTCATGGCTCTGATTGCTTCTGTCACCTCTGTCCTTTGAAACCCAAGGAATATCCAATAAACAGGAGGAAGCTGGTGGCATTTTATGTCTCATAAGTCCAGTGTATCTCCTCTGGGTTATAGTTTGAACTTGGCAGGGCCATGCGAGCCTCTGCTTTGTAAACTCCTATTTAGACTGATGATGCCTTTATCATGAACATGATTATGGATGTTGCCTCTTTTTCTTTTTCTTTTGGAATTGTGCATAATCTTATTTTCCCCTTCTGCTGCAATTTTCTTCCATTGACAGTTTCCTCATGGCTTCCTAACACTCACCTTTCCCCCAACTCTTTCACGTTCACCTCCCTCTCTTCCCTTGTCACCAAATTGCTCTCTCTCTCTCTCTCTCTCTCTCTCTCTCTCTCTCTCTCTCTCTCTCTCTCTCTCTCTCTCTGTGTGTGTGTGTGTGTGTGTGTGTGTGAGAGAGAGAGAGAGAGAGAGAGAGAGAGAGAGAGAGAGAGAGAGAGAGACAGACAGA
>JAHTLZ010000288.1:5568072-5587656 GCA_023846285.1 Phrynocephalus versicolor
TCTTTCTTTCTTTCTTTCTTTCTTTCTTTCTTTCTTTCTGTTTCTATACTGCCCATCATAAACATAACCACAGTAATAATGCACAAAGGCAGGGGACAAGAGGGCACAGTCAAAATGAAAGCCAAGCACTTGGATTTTGTGGTCAAGGGATTTTAACAAATGTGGATTGGGATATGTTGTGCTTAGATGGGGCAATGATGGTTCTTTGACAGTTCTTTCTGGACCAAACTCAGGTTTTAAGCTTTTGCAAGCTAGAGTTGGAAGAATTTTGCAAATTGCAAAAAGGCTCATGGTCCTAACTTGAGGACACTTTGTGTCATTTCCAGCGTGTAATGGGTTGACTGATCCTTTCCCAATCAGGTTCCGGAGATTTGTCTTTAATCTTATCATTTGGTTGCCTGTCACTGGTGTGTAGCCACTGCAATGAATGTTTCTCCTTCCTAAAAAAATGTATATGTCCACAAAAATCCAACATACCCACAGAGCTATATTGGCAAGTGTTCTGCTTATATACTGCCCCATACCACTTATTATTATTTACACTTATATACCGCCCCATTCCCACAATGGGGACTCTGGGCGGTGAAAAAATTAACTCGGGGCAAATGTCTCAGGGATGTTTACAGTTTAATTTAATTATGCAGGCTACACATTGCACCCCCATCTCCTGACAAGCTGGGTCCTCATTTTACCAACCTCAGAAGGATGGAAGGCTGAGTCAACCATGAGCCTGCTACCTGGGATTGAACCCCAGGTCAAGAGCACAGTTTTAGTTGCAGGACGGGCATTTATCCACTGCACCACGGGGCTCCTGGTTGTCCCATGGTATCTTTTCAAATGAATCTTGGGCTACCTTTCGGAGATCGGGACAAACCCAATCTCCCCCATGTGAGAACTGGCTGCGGGTGCTCCGTATTTTCCTTGCTGTCGCCTGCCTTGGTTTTCACACGTCATCACAAGTCTTCCCGGGAGGCTCTCGCCGTCCTCCTGATGTGATCCAATCAGCTCAACGCCAGGCTACCCAGCAGGCTGTAAGAGGCCATGGCACCAGGGGAGCCAATTAGATGAGTGCTCTGCAGGCCAGGGTTGGTCATTATAAGCACATTATATACGTCTTCACAGTCATTTATAACATGACATCATGAGAAAGGCAGATACCGCCCCGGGGAGCTTACAGTCTAAATCTGGCCAGAGGGGGACATACAGGGAATAGAGAGGTGGAAAGCAAAGCAAATATGAACTCAAATGCACTGCCGTTCTCTGTGCTTCAGCTTCCTTCGGGTGCCATGGAGTCTGCTTGCATCACAGCTGTTTTTCTAAGCTGAGTGGCTTCTCATACAGCTGAATTGTTCCTCTCCCCCCACCCCCAATTCCAGGCAGCAAATCTATGCACCATTCTTGGAGAATGCATCTTGCTGATAACAGTGAGATTTCATTCTGAGGATATGTGTGTGAGATTCGGCATCGCACCATTGAGCCGGTTTTGCTTAGCATTTACTTATCTGTATTATTTACAGGTCCCCCCCCCCCCCTAAGGGACCCAAGGCAGCCGTCGAACTCTTGTGAAACCAGTTTGGAAGTTAGGGCGTCAAGCATTGTGCCTTTCCATCTTGGCTGTGTTCTTTGGGGACCCCAACCCCGACCCCCAGCCCTCAACCCCCAACCCCAAGATCCTGGAAAACCCAGCTTTGTAAAAAGATGCAAAGAAAGCACAGCCCACAACCCAGCAGATGTTTTGGGGGACATGATCCGTGGGTCAGGTTTGGAGTTTCCGACAGATGTTTCAGCCGGGATAAGAAACAGGATTATTCATTGACGTGGCGGGAAACGTTCCAAAGAAATGCTGATTTTTCCCTAGCCCCTCAATCCACCTCCGTGCTCCTTGCTTTCCTGTTAGATCGAGTGCTTACTCTCAGTATAAGGATGCCTTCTCCAGATGGCCTCTTGTTTTTATGATTTAAAAGGGGTCAGATGTAGCCCTCGTTGGCTCTTAGCTGCAAGGCTACGGAAGCTCTCAGATTAAGCTGTGTTTGATCCTGTCCGGTTCTGGGGAATGAGCAAAGCTCCAGCTGCAGTTCGAGCTGAGCCTTGAACATTTAGCGGGTGGTTCCCCTTCGGTCTGAGCCGGGATGAAGAAAAGATTCAAGATTAAGGTGAGCATGGACTTTTTAAATTCTCTTGGCATGGGCATCATTTAAGGTGAGGCCAGGAAGCCCATGCAAATGGCTTTTCTAATATTTTTTAATAACTTCGTGGTAGAATGATGTCAATTTTCAGTTACCTAATGGCTGGCTGTCGGGTTCTCCTTTAACGGAATGTATAGACTCTTTTGACTCCTGTTCAGTGTGCATTCTGTACGTCCGTTTATTCTCGAACTAATAATGCCATCCACCCCCCACAACCCTGCTGCAGCTGCCTTTGCGGGTTAAGGGAAATGAAATCCACCTAGGGCATATGAGTGTGAAAAGTGCCACCTCGGAATGATGTCAGATGCTGTTTGGCTTTCCTCTGGAAAGAGCAGGCTGTGTTTCCCTGTTATTTTTCTGGCATGCAGGAAAAGCCATTCCTGGTGCTGACCTTTAAGCCAGAGAGGCCTCCTGCTTCCTGCTAATGATACTTTTTTGTCACTGACCAGAGGTGGAGTTCTCGGTGAACCTCATGTGGATGGTGATCCGCTAAGCAACATGCAATCTAGAGCAGGTGCATCCGGAAGGGAGATTCGATTCGGACCAATTGGCAGATCTCAGAGTACTTTGCAAGGCGTTCTGACCTCCAGTGATTGAAGAGTGGGCTCCACGGAAACCCGTGCACCCACTGCAGAAACAAGAGGGAAGAAGGTGCTGGGGCCAGGCTGCCCTCTTTCCCTTAAGCAGCTGGATAGTTCAGTGGTTGAGGTCTCTGGCTGCAGAGCCAGAGGGTTAAGAGTTCAATTCCCCCCCCCCCCACGGTGCCTCCTTTGGAGGGGCTGGACTCCATGATCCAGATGGTCCCTTCCAGCCCTGCAGTTCTATGCTGCTGACGATGCTGAAGAATTCTTAGCATACACCCTGAACACACTCATACACTCATTCCACATGTGTTTGAATGTAGCTCTGATTAGTATCCCTTTGAATCACCTAACAAGGCCCTGGCCTTGTGTGATCTAGCTATCTACCCAGGTCCTCTGTTATCGTAGGACTTCTGTTTGAACCCTCTTCTATTTGGCTGGCAAATGGAAGGCCAGGGTGGTGCTGATGGAGGTTTTGCTGAATGTCTGTATCATCCCTGGGGTACCCAAAGGCACAACACTTCCTGGAGAAAGGAGATGCCTCCTGTTGGTTTTGTTCCCGAAGAAAGGAGATGTCTCCCGTTGGTTGTGTTCCTGGGGAAAGGAGATGCCTCCTGTTGGTTGTGTTCCTGGAGAAAGGAGATGCCTCTTGTTGGTTGTGTTCCTGAAGAAAGGAGATGCCTCCTGTTGGTTGTGTTCCCGGAGAAGGAGATGCCTCCTGTTGGTTGTGTTCCTGGAGAAAGGAGATGCCTCCTGTTGGTTGTGTTCCTGGGGAAAGGAGATGCCTCCTGTTGGTTGTGTTCCTGGAGAATGGAGATGCCTCCTGTTGGTTGTGTTCCCGGAGAAGGAGATGCCTCCTGTTGGTAGTGTTCCTGGGAAAAGGAGATGCCTCCTGTTGGTTGTGTTCCCAGAGAAAGGAGATGCCTCCTGTTGGTTGTGTTCATGGGGAAAGGAGATGCCTCCTGTTGGTTGTGTTATGTGCTATCAAGTCGCTTGCAATTCATAACAACCTTGTAAACAAGCCATCTCCAAAATGTCCGTGCCTCCACTGCTCTGCTCAGCTCAGGCTTGTGGCTTCCTTTAGGGAGCCAGTCCATCTAATTTTGTGTCTTCCTCCTGCCTCCCACCTTTCCCAGAATGATTGTCTCTTCCAGAGAATCCTGCCTTCTTACAATGTTTCCAAACTAGGGCGGTCTCTGCTTCAACATTTTTTGCCTCCGGAGAGAGTTCAGGCTCGATTTGATAACTGAATTCTTAAAATAGGTGCCTCTTACAAGGGCACAAGTTGAGTGTTCTGGATTGGTAGCCAAACACACACAAAAGGACACTCCTCTCCTCTACCCCTCTTCCCTTGCTGATCCTAAAGCACTCCTCTCCTCCCTAGCTTTCATTCTCCAGATCTTAACAAAACTGCATTTGATTGCCTTAAATACTGTAGTTTCTTAGGGTCTTGCATATTCAAGCTGCAGAAGAACTCCTTGGAATCCCAACCTCCAGCCAGCTTTTGTGTGTGTGTGTGTGTGCGCGCACGCGCGTGCATGCGTGCAAGAATTCAGGGATTCATAGACCAGAAAAAGATCATTTATAAGCTCTGGAATATCGTACAGTTGCTCTTCTTGTTGTGTCGTTACAGTCGTGACCGACTCTTCATGACCCCATGTCCATGGAGTTTTCTTGGCAGGAATACTGGGCTAGCTTGCCAGTTCCTACTCCAGGTGCCTGCAGCACTTGGTATTCCCTGGTGGTCACCCATCCAAGTACTAACCAGGCCCGACCCTGCTTAGCTTCCGAGATCAGATGTGCTCAGAGCATCTGGGCAGCTAGATGTTCTAGTCCACTGCAAACGGGGCCTATAACAAGGAGTTGCTTGTTCCCAGCCTTTGTTCCCCAGATGTCTTTAGACTACAACTCCCAAGAAGTCCTGGTCCGCATGGCTAGTCCTGGAGGTTCCTGGGCATTTCAGTCCAAGAACTTCTGGGGACCCAAGGTTGTGAACCCCTGCTCTAGTCACTGTCTTGTCTTAGTTGGTGAGTGCCGTCTCTTGCTTTCTGGGAGGATTTTTACTGCAGTCGTTGTTGGCGGGTGCTCAAGTCCTATCTCTCAGTGCTGCTACAAGCTGGCCATCTCTCCTTGTGCCTTTCACCCAAGTGGATTGGAAATGATGGAGCAAAAATTGGGTACTTCTAGTCTTAGCCCCTGACTCTTGGGTAGCTCTTGGTGCAAAGCATCTGACCATGGATGGTGTTCCCTAAGGAAGAACTCTGAGCAGCGCACCAACAGTTTATTGTAGTGGTGGTGGTGGTGAATTTAGGAATAACATCTCATGGCAAATTGGAATCACCTTGCTATGGATGGATGGCACGGCTCCAACCTTTAGTTTTAAACCAAAAATATCCACCTCTTTCTGGGAAGTTTGGATTTATTCCTCCGTTGTTGGTGCAGCTAACCATGGCTAATTTTAACCATTGATCTGGATGGGAGGTGATTCCTCACCCAGTCCCTGCCAGTTTGGGGAGAAATAGCCTTCCTAACTGGGACACATGCATCCGCGAACATTAACCATGGCTCCTAACCATGGTTTGCAAACCTAAAGTGTTTGCATTAACCAAGACACACATTAACCATGGTTTGTCTTGGCACAATATTAAGCCATGATGGAGAGTCACTGGAGAAAGGAAACCATGATGGAGAACTAACTCGACTAAGGGGAATTTACTTACTGGGATAAAGGGAGAGCCCATTTGGGGTGTTTGGAAAAGGGCAGCTTGCAGCTGGTCCTCCCATTTGTTTGTACATGTTAATTTATTTAAATTTATTTTAAGTGTATGCAAAGCAAAGTAGGTCATTGCTGTAAGCCTGGGAGGGGGGGGAGGCAGGGGAGCCATCTTATGCATCTGATTGGACCAGAATTTGAGAGAGGGGTACCAATTTAGAAACACAATAGCGCTCCACCTCCCAGTTCTGGCAGATATGTGGCGTTTATCTTCCAACGATGCATGCAGAAAATGATTTTGACATCTCGAATGCCCCTGCGATGTGAACAAGATTGAAGATTTGTGCTACTAAGAGGATTATTCCAATAATTCCTATAGACTGGATTCCCCCCTTCCCACGTTAATTTTTCTGGGTTTCGTCTCATTCTCTCCCATCAATTGATTTTTGCTTGCTGGGAGGGGTTCTGGGGGGTGCCCTTCTTCCCTTCCTCCCTACCCCCCATGGGGCACCTACCTGCCCTTCCCCACCCCCGCCCCCTGTGTGACACAAGTGCCCTAATACTGAGAGGGAGCTGGTATTTTGCCACTATTGAAACCAAAACTGGCACCCCGCCTCCCTCCCTCTGATCTGGGTAGCGTTTCTGCCCTGAAACGCAACCGTTGTCGGAGAGGCAGGCCCTTCTCCATGGCAGCAAGCCCGATCCGTGGGCATACATGTTGAACTTACGTGCTCTCCCTGTGGGACATGCTAAAAATAAAGGAGGCCATCTTTCAGTCAGAAGCCGGAGTGCTGGAGCACAAAAGAAGCTTTGTGAAAGCCCAGCCTGGGATGCAAAGAGCCCTGCCGTTGATTCCATTCACCCAAGAAGGCTCAGGGCTTGAGTTCTCTAAATAGCCATCTTTTCGCCCTGCTTCCCACCCACCTACGCACCCCTCTTTCTTCTTTCTTTTTTGAAAAGCAAGAGCACTTTGAGCAAAAGGGGGTGATGTTGCAACTCAGTGGCAGATCCAGTGGGGTTTGCGTGGGGGACTGCACTTGCCGTCCTTCGGTCCCTTGGCGCTTCCAGTTTCCCAATGGCCTCGCATGCAGAAGATGCAGAAGAAGCCTCTTCTCTCTGACGAGACCTTGGAGAACCGCTACCGGCTAAAGTGGACCCTCTTGGGTAAGGCAGATCTCCTTAAAGGGCCAGCCCTACCATTAGGCAGAGTGAGATGCATTAAGGAGAAGGGTTCCCAATTGTTGTTCCTCTGGATGCGGTGGACTTCAGTTCATGGTCAACATTTGGGGACCAGGGCAGAGGAAATCCAAAACAACTGGAAGGTCAAAGATTGAAAATTACAGCCCTAGACTGACTCATTCTGCCTAATGATAGGGCTGGTTCGTCTTCTTTTTTGAAAGGAGTCTCAATTGCAAAGTACAAACCTTCTCTGAGCTGGACCCATGAGAGAACTGTTGTTGGCCAGAATGGACTCTTCTCAGTCAGTCCTGGGAGTGCCTGCCGACCATTAGGGAGTGTGAGTCAGTTGTCTTAGGGCAGTGATGACGAACCTTTTAGAGATCGAGTGCCCAAACTGAGATTCAAAGCCCACTAATTCTTTGCAAAGTGCCAATACAGCAATTTAACCTGAATCCAGGTGGCTGTGAAGGGGTGATGTCGGGTGCCTACAGAAAGGGCTCCAAGTGCCACCTTTGGCACCTGTGCCATAGATTCGCCAACACTGTCTTAGGGCACCGGCTCTCAACTTTTTGTCCTTCAGATGCCTGGGACTGCAGTCCTCAGAGTTCCTGTCATTGGCCATTCTAGATGATTCTTTGCCGAACATCTAGAGAAACCAAGATAGCGACCTCAGGTCGAAGTTGGCAGCAAGATGGTGAATGAGAGACCACCGTTTCATGCAGTTTGCTCTGGATCTCCTTGCACGGCTGCTCCTTGTCACAGTGTTCTGGTGGATGGTGTTCCTGTTTAGCGGTGATTTGGAGGAGAAGGTCCTATTCAGTGGTGCTCTGGAGGCTGCCATTCCATGGAAGGTAAAGCCCATTCCAGCTGGCTTTTTGTTGAATGTAATGGAAGAGGATGCTGTATTGTTGGATTCAGCATGATGACTTGAGGTGGGCCTGCACCCATGATTTGACTCAGCAGTTAGAGTTGTGAGCCTTCTCTTGTCTCATCCTTCCATGCAAGAATGAAGAAGCACAGAGGTTTTGCTGTCAGGCCAGGAGAGGATGAAGAATATCAACAAGAGAGGAGAACAGCAACAGGGTGCAGATGGGTCAAAACTGATGCAAGCAATACAAATAAATGGAGAGAGCAGCACCATGGTGCTTGCCACTTGCCATGGTGCTTGCCACTTGTGCTTGCCACTTGGGTTTGTGGGCCTTATTAGCACCGAATGGGGTGGTTGAGCCTTTTTGAGATCACTGGACAGTTGTCTCGTGCTTTTTCTCCATGCATACTTTGCTTCTCATAGGGAAGGGGTGCTCTTATTTTGTAGGGAAACAGTGCATGAATTATGAGGAGACCTTAAGGAGACGGGGTGGGGGGGGGGAATCACCTAGGAATTTGGAAGTGAGAAACATCCAGACAGATTCTGAATTCTGGAGGTATGTTGTGCAATTGAAGCAGCTCACTTTGACAAGAGGGCAGAATTTAAGGGGTTTTTAATGTCCCTAATTGGTGTAATATAGCTTTGTGTGGGAGGAAGGTGCCAGTGATCAATGCTTGCTATGCGGGTGCGTATCACCATATAATACCTGTTTCCTGAATCGAGAGGATGAGTTATAGCCACCCAGAGCAGTCTGTGGATGGTTTGGCTGGAGTAGCCAAGCTCTGAAGTTCAAGAAGCATTTTTCTACCCCCAGACACTCCAGGGGTTATGCCCACCCATCCCTATATTAGATAAACCTAGGGCATGATGTGGGATGTGGCTGATTCCAGAATTCCTAATTGTGAGCCATCTCAAATCCCACTGGGCACCTCAAATCATAAGAGAGAGTGTTGGATTTCAGTGCATATCTTGGCCTGTTTCCAGGGTTCTCATTAAAGTTCCATGTCACATCTCATTTTGAGAGGGCACAAGATATTGAGTTGAATCTGGACTCACTCATCATTCAAGCTGAACTTCTGAAATCAACAGGGCTTGGTTTGGGTCATTGATGTCCTATTGGCTTCCAGTTCTCCCTCAATCTGGGTCTAATGGTTCCCAACCGTGGCTCCCCAGATGTCCTTGGACTACAACTCCCAGAAACCCTGGTCGGCACAGCTAGCGATGAAGGCTTCTGGGAGTCTGTGAAGATTCTCCGTCATCCAGGTGAGTTTATGTGAAAGTTGAGTCATGGCAAGTGGACTTCTTTTCTTGAGAGACTGAAACGTTTCACTGTTCATCCAAACAGCTTTGTCAGCCTGAGACTGTCAGAGTGACGAAGGTGTTTGGATGAAAAGCAAAACATCCCAGTTTCTCAAGAAAAGAAGTCCACTTGCCATGACTCAACTTCCAGAAAGACTTCTGGGAGATTTAGTCCAATAATACCTGGGGACCCAAGGTTGGGAACCATGAATTTAATTCATTTACACGGAATCTGATGGACCCATGCCAATTGAGAGAAGAGGAGAACTTCCCAATTGATTGTTTTAGATTGCTCCAGTCAGGAAAAAAAAAATACAAAGTTGGTGATGGATACGGCCCTTTTGAAATGAACTGAGATTCTCAGCAGTTGTTAAGTAGGGTTACACACACACACACACACACACGCACACACACACACACACACACACACACACACACACACACACACACACACACACACACACACGGGTACCTTGCAAATAGTGGCACACCGAATGCCCTGAAGCTGACAGTCTGAAAGACATGTCAGATGAGAAAGAAGAAAGGAAGAGAACAAAGGGAAAAAATAGAACAGAACAAAAAAACACACAAGCTCCTAAAGTTACAGTTCTTATCGCGACCAAATCGGCAGGGAAATATTTTTTCCAGGGAATGGGATTTTTCTTTGGCAGGAGACACCATTCCAAAACTTAAGGAGAAGGAACGGATTAGCACCTCTCAAGTTTACAGATGTGTTTTACTTGCCAGCAGGGTCTCTGGGGCACCACCGCTGACTCATGCCTCCATATTTATTTTGCCATGATGGCAGAGAGTGATTGTCCCTGTAGTGCAGGAAAGCAGTCATTTATTCAGGTTGATGCATTGTGCATCCTGACCTGCAGAATATAATTCTTATCATAGGTATTTTATCATCCCCCTTGTTTTTTTAAAAAAATTCAGTACATACAGCCAGAGGTTTGTCAGGAGGCTTAGAAAATTCCCTAAAGTGTGTGTGTGTTTTAAAGTTTATTTTATGTGCTCTCATGCTCATTGTGTGTGGTCCCAATGCACTTGATTTGAAAAGCTGGAATGTTTGGGGCGGACCAGATCTTTTCTGTCTGTTATCAGAATGAGTGTCTTGCTTGCAAGACAGCTTGGTTTGCAGATTCAGTACCAAAAGAGAGAGGGGGTGGGTGGGCTGGATTCAAGGCAATGTCAGTAGTGTGCAAATCACTTTTCTAGCCCTGTAGCTGTTGCACAAACGTGTGCCAGCCATGACTTATCTACTTCCCCAACTCCTTCGAGGGCTAGGGCAATCGCCCATAAACGACCTTGCACGATGCCTGATGGACCTCCTTGTGCAAAGGAATCCTATTGGACAGACGCCCTTGCAGTAATGCGCGTGCAGTGCATATGCAGTGCTTGGACAGCAGGCAGACCAACACACATTCTGAGGAGAATGTCATTTCTTGTGGCAGAAAGCTCTTAAGAGGATGTGTGATATGATTATGGGTGTTAATATGTCCCTCCTTCGGTCCAAAACAAATAAACGGAATTGCATGCCGCTGGCTTGCGCTAGAAGCTACGGCTTTGTCCAAATCCACTCTGTTCAAACGAAATTGTATGTTAAAGGCATAATAATCTGTGGAATTGTGGTCATAAGGGCAGCAGCAAAGACAACAAGGAATGCTCATACTTGGCTACCCGCCAAGCTGATATTTTCAATAATAATAATAATAATAATCCTGTGCCATCAAGTCAGTTCCGACGTCTGGTGACCGCTTTTCAGGATGTTCAAAAGCAAAGCAAAGTGTTCTGCTTATATTCCGCCCCATACCACTACAAGTAGTCTCTGGGCGGTTTACAATTTTTAATTACAGTGTGCAGGCTACACATTGGGTACTCATTTTACCGACCTCGGAAGGATGGAAGGCTGAGTGAACCTTGAGCCTGCTACCAGGGATTGAACCCCAGGTCGTGAGCACAGTTTTACCTGCAGTACAGGCATTGAACCACTGTGCCACGAGGCAGCGACAACTCAGAAGTGGTTCCCCGTTCCCTTCTTCTGGGGGCCTTCAGGCACTGTGCAGCTGGCCCAAGGCCACCCAGGCTGGCTTCCCTCCCAGGAGGCCCGATGGGGATTTGAGCTTCCAACCTCTGGTGCCACAGCTAGAGACCTAAAGCACCGAGCTATCCAAAGTGTTCTGCTTATTTGGGTACTCATTTTACTGACCTCGGAAGGATGGAAGGCTGGCTGCATTTAACCACTGTGCCATGAGCCAGCCTCCAATCCCCCATACATGGAGCTAAATTGGATTGAAAGTGATAGTCACAGAGGAGGTAGCCAGCAGGTCACCCTATTCCCATTAGAAATGACGAAAAGGATGGGTGAGAGCCTGGGAGTGAATAGGAGATGTTAGGCATCACCAAGGCTCTTAGATATTTTTATTTTGTTTTGTTTTAAACACATAACAGCAATACCTCAGATAACGAATGCCCCGATAATGAATTTTTTGGATAACAAATTGCAATTTCCAGGTATAGGGCTGCCTCGGATAATGAATTTTCCCTATGGGGTGCCTCGGATAACGAACTGCAGTTTCCAGGTATAGGTCTGCCTCGGATAATGAGTTTTCTCTATGGGCTGCCTTGGATAATGAATTTCCAGCATGCATCAATAAAAAGAGCCATCCCAGGCTGCATCACATCTGTACCCTTAAGGTGTGCTTTATAAAGAGTTTTGAGCAAAAAATACCAGGTTTCTGTCATTTTCCTAGGCAGATTAATTGGTTTCCCATTCATTCCTATGGAAAACCATGTTTCAGTAACGATTTTTTTTCGGATAATGAATTGCCTCAGAGAACGAATTAAATTCGTTATCCGAGGTACCACTGTATAATTATTAGCCAGCACATGGCCATTTTTTCTCTCAGGAATCAACTCAAGAGCTGCTGGATACCTTGGTGGCCTCCGTCTCACTGGCTGTGGAGCCAGAGATTGGGGAGTTTGATTCCTCCTTAACGAGAGATGGACTTGGTGATCCAGGGTGGTGGTGGTGGGTGGGTGGGATCCTGGTGAACAGCTCTGCAGTTGCACAGGGAAGGCTCTGCAGATCCCATCAAGGGTAGCCGTCCTGACAGAGCAAGTCCCTTCCGCGAGGGCTCCAGGCTGGATAGGCCAGTGATTTGACTCAGCCGCTGCCGAAAGCAGTCCCCTCTGCCTTGCGTTCCCGAGGCGGACAGCTGGCCAAGGGACCTGTCAGAATCCCGTCCGCATGCCCTGCACCGTTCACCGATTGGTGACATGCCTGTGAGGACCCCTGGCTCCTCGGTCCTGGGTGCACAGGCATAAAAACAAAGCCAGTGCATTTTACATAATCTCCCGCAAAGGAGCAGCTCCGTTACCATGTAGGGTGGCTTCCTCCCCCGGCTGACAGGCTCGGTTTGCGTCCGCACACCATCAAAGTGTGCCGTGATGCTGACGGGTCCTGGCATCCCCCCTGCTTGCTGCATGACTCTCGGGCTATATGCCTTCGCCAAGCCCTCCTCCTCCTCCTCCTCCTCCTCCTCTTTGCCCTGCTACCTTTTGCCTACTGCACAATTTTTGGGGGGTGGTTGTTCCATCCATTCTTGCATTACGCGCCAGGACATGTGCGAGAGAAGGATGAAAATAAAATGTCTGCTTTTTGTGCCTTTCTCTCTCTCGCTCGCTCTTTCTGCCATCATTCCCGGTTGTGCTGGAAATAAAACCAGTGCCCTTTCCGCCACCGTCCTACGCGTTCTCGCCCACTTCCTCCGCCTCCATACAAAATAGATGGTAATCAACAGCTACTTTTAGATCTGCTCTGCACAGCCCTGGTGCTCTTTCCCGCTCTGATCTTTAGAGCCTTTTGTCTCTCTTTCTCTCTCGCTCTCCTCCTCCCCACCCTCCTGCCGGGTGCAGGCCTGCAACGGCTGCATATTTTAATGGCAAATGAGGAGTGCCTCTGAGCCGCGCATGGTGGAGCATGGCCACATTGAAAGCCAAGGTCCACAGGGCACCACAGAGTCTTCAGCTCCTTGCGTCCGATCAATGGCCTACCATTGACTCTTGGCTCCACCTTTGGGAAGCCCTGCCATTCTTTTTGGGGAGGGGGGGTCCCCTGCCCTGTTTCCCCTTCATTCTCCCCCTCACCAGCCCTTCCCTTCCTTCCAGAAGAGCAGAGCAGCTTTGCTCGCTTACAAGCCCCGGAGAGCAAGTGAAGGAGAGACCCTGCCAAGGAAGCAAAGAAACCATGAATGGCTCTGGATCGGGAGGGGACACCCGAGCCAAGAAGGCTCACAGGCACGAGGTTGGCCACGGTCCACCTCCGGCGGTTTCGTTCAGCCAAATGCACGACAGATCGCGAGGGGGAAAGAGGCGCCCAATTTGCAAATGAGCGATAAAAAAAATATGCCATTCTGGCAACCTTTCAAAGCTGGCTCTCCCAGGCTTGAGCTAAAGCTCCTTGGTTTCCTGCATTGCTTAAGAGGCAGGTCCAACATTTTCAAAAGTGCTTGATCAATCCTTAGACATCGTCAACGCTGACACATACTACCCCTTTTCCTGGTTTTTCCAGGGAGAGAGTACTCAAAAGAGGTTTCCTATTCCTTTCTCCTAGGGGGAGCCCTGAGAATTGGTAACTTGCCCCCAAGGCCACCCAGGCTGGCTCTTCTCCCAGGAGGCCCAGGGGGGAATCAAACTCCCAACTTGAGAAGCCACTGAACTATCCAACCACCCTTAACAGTCATGTGCCCTCAATTCAATTCCAACTGATAGCGACCCTTCCAAAGGTTTCCCATCTCCTTCTTCTGAGACTGCACAGCTGGCCCAAGGCTACCCAGGCTGCCTCTTCTCCCAGGAGGGTCAGTGAGGAATCAAACTCCCGACCATTGGCTCCACAGCCAGATTCTTGGACGACCCAAATTAGGGATGGGCACCTTATGAAACACGACACTTGTTTCATTTGTTTGTAAGCTTACGAAAGCTTATGAAACAAAACGAAACACTTTTTTTTGTTTTGGAAATGAAGTGATTCGACCTAGTCTCTTGATCCAGCCATCTTGAGAACAAGAGGTTTATTTTTAAACTGATTGATTTGTTTTCATTTCTTCCCACGCCTCAGCTGTTGAGATAGCTTATCTCTTGAAACTAGCCAGGAGCTGAGCTGTTCCCTTGGCTGGCTGTGTCTGCAAGTTGATTTAGACTGATTGTTTTCCTTTCCTTTTTAAGTAGGACTGTGGAGGTTATTTTTTAAAAATATTTTCTTTCCTTCCCTCGCCGCCCTGTGAATCTTCTGTGTTTATCTCCCCGATCTGTCCGTGCAGCAGCTAGGTATTAGGTTTCTAGTTTGTTTACAGAGGGTTCTTTGCTTGAAAGCAAATTGATTGGAAGGTTTGAGGGTCTTTGATTTAGGACAGTGGGCTCCCTGTTAAAAATGAAAAAGGAAAGCTCCCCATTATTTATAGCCTTATGAAGCGTTATGTTTCATGACAAAAATTCTTTTTAAAAATCCGTTATTAACTAACCAGAACAAAATGAAGACTGAAACAAAATAAAACAAAAAAAATGCTATATTTCTGTTTTACGCCAATCTCTAATCCAGATCAATGGACCACTCCGGGTAAAATGAAACACCCCCTGCCATCACCTGGCAATCCTCCTTCTCTGCAAAGCCTCCCCCCCCCCCCGGTTGCATCTCAAGAGGCATGCAGGAGCACTGATGGATCCTGCTTCTCCTTTTCCCCTCCCACTGACTTATTTTTGTAACATCTTATGGATTCAGGCTGAGCCAGATGATCCAAAGGTGAGGCATGATGGGAATTGCAGTATCACGGCATCTGGGATGGACAAAGGCTTCCCATCTCAAGTCCCCTTCTGCTTACTTCTGTGAAGTTGCAATCAGGGATTAGAATGCCCTGGAGAGCTTAGTGTGTGCATTTCGCGTCTGCAAAAGCCAGCTTAGAGATGATAGCATCATCCCACCCGAGGCGTATGGAATACCATTAATCTTCCTTGATTTCTGTCCCTCCCTCCCCCCCCCTCTCTCTCTGTGAGTGTGTGTCTAATGGATGTGCTTGCTCATATGTGTGTGGGTGGTTGCTTATCCTGTTCAGCCGAATTCGAGGCCGCTCAGCCTGTACGCTCCAGTTCGTAGTTGCCCGCTTTCAAAATGATCACCATTAGTGTTTTAAGATGTCTCGGTTGTGCCCAGTGTTTACATTATATGCCTAACAGGGGAAAGATGAGCTGGTCCCCTGCAGGGAAGACACTTGCCATTGAATGAGACCATTGGACAACATGGCCTTATCTCAGTGGGGTTCTTCCTTGTGGTACGGAACGGTGGATGACAACTCCCACGCTCCTTGGCTCCGAGCCCTACTTGCTGGGAAAGCACCCTGGGGCATTTTCTCCATCCTGGCGAGGAGAGTCTGGAGATGGTGTGTGTGTGTGTGTGTGCGCGCGCGCGCGTGTGCGTGTGTGCATGCGCACATGTGTTCTTCCATGCACACGTGTCCGCGCATGTGCTTCCTTGCGAGAGGCATCCACAGAGAGCATCACGGGAGGGAAGGCAGTGGGGTTTTTTTAGCAGCTGCTCTGTTGTCCGGATGAGCCAACATCACAGCATACTAGCTCTGTCTTGGGTCTCCCCCCCACCCCACCAGCGGCCTTTTTGCAGTGCTTGGAAACAGGGATCTTAACCACTGGCAAACTATAAATAGGAAGACGTGGCAAACAATACGAGCTGTCCATAATATAATCCCCGGAGTTAATAAAACATAAAGGCTGGCGGATGTGAAACAGCTTGGCCTGAAACTGCATGGAAGAAAGGGAGGAGGGAAGGAAAATTAAAAGGATGGAAAATAGAGCTGGGGAGAGTTATAAACTGCAGGCTTGCCCATGATAAACCTCTCAACACATGACAAAAATCCAAGAGGGGGGAAAAGATTCTGCAGGGAAGTGCTGGTGAAATTAAAGGACAAGGAACCACATCGTAGAATTGTTTTGGACATGTATGCCTCAAAACCTGTGTGTTGCAAGGGACAGTTTAAAACCCAAGCTCTCAAACAGCAGAAGATCCCAGTCCATGCACTGAAATGCCACACGGTAGCAAATGTGCAAAGGGAGAACATGTGTGTGTGTGTGTGTGTGTGTGTGTGTGTTGTGTCATTGCAATCATGTCCGACTCTTCGTGAACCCATGCCATCATTATAAGTAAAGTTGCAGTTTTTAATTTCTGGTTGAATTCCTCTAGCAGTGCTGCACAAGTGCAGGGATTCACATGGCCCAGTGGTTCTCAACCTGTGGGATCCCCAGATGTTCCTGGGCTGCAACTCCCAGAAGTCTTCATCACTAGCTAAGCTGGCCAGGATTTCTGGGAGTTGCAGTCCAGGAACTTCTGGGGATCCACCGGTGGAGAACCACTGTCCTAGTGGGAGTACAGTCCGGTTTACGAGACTTGACCCTAGGAATCCAGAGATGGGAAGGGCTGGGTATATTGGGACCCCAACTTCCAGCAAACTACAGCTAGCAGCAATTATTCTGTCTGTGGGACCCTGAAAGCAACTTTTCCCACCTCTCCATAGATTCTATGGTGCTAACAGGACATCTCAAGAATTCTTTAAAAAGTCCTTTTGATATGAGCAACAAGAACAACAACAAAATCCCTACTGGCCCATCTCCAGACCATGAAAAATTTCCTTTCATGGACTACAAATCCCAGAGTCCCTGGGAGGCACCCTTCCAACTTTCATTTATAGCTTTCGAGGGGGTAAGGGTTTTGATCGCAGCCTTTCCGTCTGAAGGACCAGCCAATTAGCGGAAGACATTCCTTGGAAGCTTGGCGGCCAACCCACATCATGATCATAAGAGGAGAGTCAACCGTCTATTTGTGATAATATCTGGAGTCCCTCCAAGATATGTAAAGAGGTCAGACTCTTAAGGTCTCAAATGTGTTGGAAAGCAGAGACCTTGAGATTGATTGGGTTGCTGGCGAAAGAACCCATCCATCACAAGGAGTTCTTTGTGACGTTTATGTCTTTGTGTTCTGAGCCAGAAAGCATCAACACTGGGTTGTTGTTTTTTGGAGTGATTTGGCATTCATGTGCCTTTTCATTTCTTCTGAAATCGTGAATGATTTGGCTTTCTCTCAGAATATTCAGAAATACCTAGTGACATCCAGTGTTTAATCACAAACTTGCCGCAGGATTCTACCTTGGCTGGGCATTTGTTATTTAAGGGCTGAAGTTCCAGATGTGTAAATGAGGCAGAAGGTTGGACAGTTGTTAACTCGTGTTGTGTTTCACATTCACACAGTATCCTCTTCCCCTTGTGTCATGGCACCGACTTGATGATTGTTCTGCTCGTAGTTGCCACTTGAAAAAAGTTACTAGCCTGCAATGATAGAATTGTCTTGGTGCAAGTGGAATCTTCCGGACACAGTAAAAGATCTTATGCTGGCCGATAACTGGATTCCTTATTCCGTTCCCCTAAAACGGCTGTGGGACGCTTTTGGGAAAGTTACATCTGAGGAGGTTTGCAGCTTGTTACTGTTTGCAGGATCAAATTGATTGTCCCAGTTAGCACTGGTTGTCATGGCTAGCCTCTTGCAGTTTTGTTCCCTAATTTCTGCTGCAACCATGAATTCTGTACACTTTGTTATGGCCAGCTGACTTCCCATTGGTGCCTTCGGTTGGAAAATAAGTAGTGCATGGAGCAAGAAGTTGGCAAAATAGCCTGTCTTTCATAGCACTGCTGGTGAGGCTGAATAGTAGTAGGAGCCATCATCATGACGTAGTTTTAATTCTTGAAGCTAATCAGTGCTCCAATGCCTTGACCCAGCTTGCTCTCTGCGCAAGCAGGCTTCTCTCGGTTCCTCTGTGTTCCTTCAAGCAGTTTTGGTTACAGATGACACCCAAGGTGCCACAGAGTCAACCTCCCCTTCAAGTCCAGGTTTAACGTCTTGTGTACGAAACCCGGAACAAAACACGGGGCCCTTTAAACCGATTCTGACAGGTTGTCACAACGGCTCAGGCAGCCGTGTCGGAGAGAGTGAAGCCTGAACCAGGGCGTAGGGGCCGGAAGAAGCCCAAAACCAGTTGGAGGAGTGACCCGGTCAACTGGCTCAATTATTTCCGAATGTCTCAGATTCTGCCTTCTGACTGGACAGCCACGGACACGGGTGACACCTCTGGAAGGCAAACACGAGAGGCCTTCTCCATGGCAATAACGGCGTTTGAAAATTGTGACTTGTGGCAACCCTTTTTCAAATTTTTCCAGTAAATGCAAACGATGCACTGCTTTTGGAAATATCTTGGGGACCGAGGAGAGATAGGAAAACGCTTTTCAAATACAGTGGTAACCTCTTAAAGCAAATTTAATTCATTTTATGAAAATTTTGCCTTACAAAATGTGGTTTCCCATAGGAATGCATTGAACCTGGATTAATCTGTTCCGGAGGCTACGGGTCGCTTCGTTTTACGAAACCTTTGTCGTACAAAATGTGGTTTCCATTAGGAATGCATTGGGAATGGATTAATCCATTCTAGAGGCTAGAAAAAAGACAAAAATAACCAGGGTTTTTTCTCCTGGGTACATGTGGATTGGGTGTTTTGGTCTTGCAAAGGATCCCATATGGATTTTTTTTTTGTCATGTAAAACATGCGTATTCCTGGAATCTTTCTTTTCTTCCTATGAGTATTCTTTCACTGTACTTGAAAGAATACAAAGGAGGGGTAGGATCTATTCTCTATCATCCCAGAGTGTGGGGCATGCAACAATGGACTGTACAGTAGGACCCCTGTATCCACTGATTCATTACCCACTGATTCAGTTATCCGCGGTTGGCAGGGGGAAAAATAAATAAATAATTCAGCAGCGGCAAAGCAAGCTACTGTCACAAACAGCAGCTGTAAAAAAAGCTACTGTCACAAAACAGAAGTTTGGGGGCTTTTTTGGTGTTCTCTCTTATCCATGGTTTTCATTATCCACGGGAAAGCCTGGAACCAATCCCCATTGGTTACCAGGGTCCTACTGTAGTTACAGGAAGCCAGATTGCAGTTGACTATCAGTTGTCCTTGGATTTGGATTCTTGCACTGAGCAGAGCGTTGGACTTGATGGCGTTAGGGGCCTCCCCCCCAACATCTTCATTCTTTGACTCCGCAGCCAGAGATCTAAACCACACACCCAGCCAGCCAGATAAGTATTTTATTAGTGCATATTAATAAACACAGACAAGAAACAAAACCAAGAGGATTCTAGAAGAAAGCCTTTCACCCGTAATTACCAATTTCTTCTCTCTCTGAATGAACAAAGCTGGTGCTTTTAAGTTCCCCAAGAGTCACTGCTGTCATCGGCTGGTTTGAAAAATGCCAGAATGTGGAGAGAATATATGGGCCCGGGTTGCCTTTCTGTACACTTAATAGAATCAGTGGTGAACTTCCAGGCCCACGGACAGCAATGAAATGGGCAGCTGGGGAAAGGGAATTACTTAGTGGGAGAAATTTGATGGAAGTTAATGGCCAAAGCTGTCTGAGATCTCGGAAAGCTACACTCATCTGAGTTTCAAGGTGCCCATTTCAGCTTCCATTCACCTGCTGCCAAGTTAAGGCAAGGATCAAAGAAGACAGTCATCTTGATTCATAAACCATAAAGACAACATGTATATAGCTTAGCAGGAAGTGTGAGTGTATTTTCTTTCTTTCTTTCTTTCTTTCTATCTATCTATCTATCTATCTATCTATCTATCTATCTATCTATCT
>JAHTLZ010000288.1:5587666-5610241 GCA_023846285.1 Phrynocephalus versicolor
CAGACGTTATAGATAGGCTGTGATTAGAAGCAGGAATTCCTTAACTACTTGGAAGCATCTAAGTGCACAGCAGCAGCTTTTACCTCTTAGCAGAGTTTGTGATGTAGCTTGCTTTGTCTTTTTCTGGGTCTTCAAGACTTAAGCAAAGGATTCCTTCGAAGCTAGATTTTTTTCATACATGCATACTATCTCGGTTCCAATTACTTCTGCATTAAGAAACTTTCATTTCTCATCATGGGCTTCCTGTAAGGTCTGTGTCATCCTTAAGAAATGTGGACAGAAAGCTCAGCAGAATGGCCGCAGCCTCACTTCCCACCAATGGTGCTTCTTCCTTCTTTCTTTTCTTTTTCTGAAAAAGAGAGAGCGCTATCCAGAAGAAGAAAAAAGCACCCTCTTCGGGGTCAGAACAAGTGGAACCCAGATCGGAGAGGTGCTTGTAGTGTTCCATTTGGGAGGCTTGGGATAGAACCAGGAGTGGAGGCTTGTAAATAAGTAATGGAGAACCTGAGCTCAGTTTTGTCTTTTCCAGCTGAAGGTTTCCAACGCTGTTCAAAAGCAGTAAGTGCTTAGAAGGATACGTGCAGCAGAAAGATGGGTGTGCTGCAGTGAATTGACCAGGGATGGGGTCAAGGCGAGACTAGTGCACAAAGCCTTCTGCTCTCCGTGTGGGTTGTGTGCGTCCCACCAAGAATTCAGATGTTCCTTGTTCCCTGCCCTTGGGTGCTGGCCTTCGCCTGCCAACGGGACCCGAGACGGCTCACAGATTGCTAAAAGGGGCCGGAATTAAAACAATATGCAAGAAGCATTTAAAAAAAGCCACACCATGATGGAACATAGAAATAATAAAATTATTGTGTAAGAACAGATTCAGTCTAAAAGCTTGTTTTAAAAAACCCATGAGGAAGGATACCTCGGCAGCAAGTGTAGGACAACTAACCGAGGCATTAAACACTAAAAGCCTGTTAGATGGAAATGGCATATCACCAAGTGGTGTTATGAGACAGAGCTGTCGTCCTTACGGAGGCCTGCTAAGGGAATGCTCTGTGCAAGGATTGCCCGCTAAATTCTTTTCCTGTAGCTCTTAAATTATTAGAAGTGTGGGATCTGGAGCATCCACATACATGTTGCATTGGGTTATTGTTGGGTTACACCTGTAAAGGAGCTTTCCCTTGATTAGCAGAAGGAGGGTCCTCTTTAGTTCTTTGGTTGCAAAGCAGTTACTAGTACCTACAGAACTTGTCTGGATTCCATAAAGGTGAAGGAAGCCCTGCTTTACTCAAGAGAAGGGAAAATGTTTAGTTGATATTAAAAGCTACCGGAAGTTGCTTCCAGAAATGCATTGTGCATCCCCTTCCCCCAACTCACACACACTTTTGAAATAGTTTAAGTCGGTCTTCTTTGGATAAAACTACAGTGTTCTTCCTACTTGGAGCAATCCTTCTATCGGAAGGCTTTGCCATTTGCATGAGGTCTTTTCTCTTCAGGTGAACTTTATTTGAATCTACCATGAAAGAGCTACACAGACTTTGTGTTTATAACCACTTCCAATGACTTTTCATCTGCTTGGTGCCTTGACAGACCTTTCCTCTTGGATACCTCGGGTGGGTGGGGGAGAGAGAGAGAGCGAGCGAGAGAGAGAGGTCCTGCTAAACCTAATCAGCCATGTCCCATCAAGGGTTTTTCCAGTTATGCAAGAGTGGTTGACCCTACCCTTATGGCAAGAGTGTGTGTTGGGGGGACCGTGCAGCTAAGCCAAGGCCACACAGGATGGCTCTTCATGGATGCAGTCTAGTTTCTGGATCCATGGCTGGGCACCTAAACCAATGAGCGATCCAGTCCTCTAACCCTAACAAGACCACCCTGATAGTTGAGTGGATATATATGACTGAATCCTCCTCACTTGTGGGGCAGGCCTTGTAAGAGGGGAAGGAGACTGAAGCCTACTGCCAAATATAGGAAGTTTAGTTGTATTTTTTTCATTGTTCTGTCGGCATGTCGAGGGGTTATGAGTCTTTACCCAGTGTCATGCCAGCACAAGGGGCGAGAATTCTGTAAATCAGATGAGTGAATGAAGACAGCGAGGTCCTGTCTGACCATCTTGCTTACATTGGATTGGGGCCATGGTCTCTTCTCTTTTCTTGCCAGAAGGTTGTGAAAGACCCATTGATTTCAGAAGGCTGTTACTTGGTGCAACGGTAAAGCATTCAGGACATAACCGTGACCAAATGAACCATTTATGCTTTTCCTTAGGAATTTAAGAGTGGGGTTGGGGCGGGCCTGCTTCGAGATGGATTCCCCAGTCAAGGGTGGAATGCTTCTAAGGTGGAAATAATTTTTATCTGCCATAATTTGATTTTGTTTGTTTTTTCCCCTGGGGGGGGAAGGCACACAACCGCCATTCTCAGAAGGCTCGTTGCCAGCTTTGAGGACAAAACAGCGGCTTGGTTCTTGATGGCTGAAGTCGGGTGTCGGGGTTGTGGCTGACGTGTGAGATTTGACAGCCAAGGCACACAAGCTTGTATTGCATGTTCTGGTTGACATTTGACGATGGGCCTTGGTACTCTGCCTGGTAATTGTCATGGAGATGGTACTTAGCATTTTTAAAAAATGCAATGTTGGAGCCACAATGACGAGGTACTGTGAGTCATCGTGTCCGGAATGTTCTTTTTAGGGCAGTGGCTCCCCAAGTTTGGTTTCTCAGATGTTCTTGGACCACAGCAACCCTGGCCAGCATCAGTTAGTGGTGAAGGCTTCTGGGAGTTTTAGTCCAAGAACATCTGGGGACCCAAGGCTGGGAACCACTAATCCATAATGTCCTCTGATTGGTCCTCTTGGTTCTCTTGAAGGCACTTTTGGACCACCTCCTCACCATGGTAGCAAATATATGTCTGTTGAATCAGTTCACACACACTGCGAGCCGAGACTGGGACGATTGCTCTGATCATGGGTCCCAGGGCTAGAGAAGGCAGATCTCCACTTGAAGGATGCGTCCGGTTTGCAAGCAGCGTGTTAGTTAAATACCACAGAAGTGGCTCCCTCCTAAGGGATCATGGGATATGTAGTTGGTTGGGATCCTGAGAATGCTCTGCTGTCGTTTTGGGAAGTTCCCAGACTTGGGTCCTAAGGTGTGTTGGACTACACCTCCCAGAGATCCTGGCAAGTACAGCTAGTGGTGAAGGCTCCTGGGAGTTTGAGTCCAAGAACATCTGGGGAATCAAAGGTTAAGAACCAGTGTGCTAAGAGTTCTCCAAATGAAATCACCATAGGGCAGTGGTGTCCAAACTTTGGCCCTCCAGATATTTTGGACCACAACTCCCACAGTCCTTTGTCAATGGCAATCTAGGCTTGCAATTCTGGGAGTTGTGGTCCAAAACATCTGGAGAGCCGAAGTCTGCATACCCCTGCTGTAGGGTGTAAATACATTTTCCTCCTTTTGGGAGGAAGCAAACTAGAAGAGGGAAACTGTCAATAGAAAAATGTCCCATTGCAGCATGAAGTTCTGTCAGTTTTTTAGCTACTTGAGCTGTAGCTATGACCAGCGAAGGTTGTTGCTGATCTCCAGCTTGCTGTGTCCTGTGAATGTAGCAAGTGTGGTGTCAACTGCGTGCGCACCACCAGACCTACTTTTTAGGAGGTTTGTGGCAGGCAAGTTAAGGGTGAAACAGTCCCCAGGGGGGTTGGGGACACCCAAGAAGGTTTGAATACTCATTCTTCAGTGCCGGGGCTGAGATTGCTTGCTGATAAACTCACTCTAACAAAGGCAAACACTAAGCAAGCTTGGAATGTTCCTTCTGGCTGGGGCCATGCTTAAAAAATGCTGTTGTTTTCAAGTTTTCAGAGGGTGGAGAAGGGGATTTGGGATTTTTTGCCCCAATGGAGGACAGCCGGGCTGATTATCTCTCGCTTTGTTTTTTCAAGCTGATCAGTGGTGGTTCTATAGTCAGCGCCGAGGCAGTATGGGACCACGTCACCATGGCCAACCGGGAGTTGGCGTTTAAAGCAGGGGACGTCATCAAGGTCCTGGATGCCTCCAACAAGGACTGGTGGTGGGGACAGATCGATGACGAAGAAGGTTGGTTTCCCGCCAGCTTCGTAAGGGTAAGTGACTCTGTTTCTACCTCTTACACATCCAAATGCTCCTGAACTAATATTCCTCTTGCCTCCATGTAGTTATGGTTGGAGGGTGGTGGTGGTGGTGGTGGGGTCATGGTCATGGAGGAACTTCTGAGCTGTCAAGTTGCTTCTGACTTATGATGACCCCAATGAGGCTTTCAAGGTAGATGAGATATTTAAAACCATTGCCACCCCAGTGAGTTGCCATGAGAGGGAAGGGATTTGAACCCTAAGCATCAAAGACTTGGCCTCACACTGTATCATCTGCACTGGTAGCTCCCAACACTGAGTTTCCATGAGTTCTTGAATTAAAACTCCCAGAAGCCTTCACTGCTAGTTGTGTGAGCCAGGATTTCTGGGAGGTGGAGTCCAAGAACATTTGGGGACCCAACGTTGGGAATCATTGACCTAAAGGATCAATCATGTAGGATAGTGGTTCCCGGCCTTGGGTCTCCAGATATTCTTGGACCAAAACTCCCAGAAGCCTTTACCACTAGCTGTGCTAGCCTGGATTTGTGGGAGTCATTGTCCAAAAACCATCTGGGGATACAAAGTTGGGGACCGCTGGGTCTACACCAAATTTGCTGCCATTGTGAGCTTGATGAGAGGTGAAGTCTGTGCTCTCCATTCCTTTTTCGGAAACAATTTATGTTGTTGCTCTTATTTACTAATGTTGGCATTTTGCATCTCGATCTGACTTTCTGATAAGGTCAGGAATTTACTTGTGCCTCTTAACCAAATGAACAGTGTGGAATGGCAATTATCAAGAGAAGACTCTACTTTTCTATCCACCCGCAGCTGTGACCCACGCGTTGTGTTCTGGCAGAACCCACCTCATCCTGAGATGTGGTCCCTGGAGGTGGGGAAGAACAGCATAACAACACCCCGGTGCTGCTCCTTTGCTTCTTTGCTGCCACATCTCAAGAATCTTTTGTTGGGGTGTTTTGTGTCAACAACACGCCTTGCCTTTGCTCCTCAAAGGAGCTCCCATGGCTTTTGCGGTCCTTTGTGCTGTTTCCACCCTCCCTCCTGGTCGTACAAACAGTGCCAGTTGTCAGGAATGCTTCTCCCTCCCACACTCTTGGCACAAAACTCAGAGCAGCTCGCAGGGAGGCGGCTTGAGGGATCCGAGCGAGAGAGGAAAATGTTCCGTCAAGCCGACGACCAGGAAGGCGGTGTCAGAGGTTCAAATGAGAACTGCCAGTGGAGAATCTTCCTCTTCCACCATCTTTCCTTTCAAGTAAATGTCGGCGCTGGGCTTTTCCGCTTTGGTTCCCCCCCCCCCCCAACTCTGAACATCTAGGCTGGATGAGATTTCATTTCTTTGGAAGGTACTCAGGCACATCTTGGTGTGGTGACAGGGAACTGGGAAGTGCAAGATTTGGGGGGGGGGTTCCCATGGACCCCTTTCATGATGCACCACTGTCTGTGGCGCTAGTCAGCTCAGTGAGAGAACTGAAAGACTCTCATACCTCCCTCTCCTCCTCCAGACCCAAGCCGTTTGTGCCTTTTTCTGCACTGGCTCATGGCGACCCCTGTGAAATGGTTGTTTGACCCCCAAAGGGGTCCCGACCCCCAGGTTGAGAACCACTGTCTTAGTCCCTACCTTTAGCCTTATCCTTTCTCACTGATCGCCAGCTGTCGTAGGCAGCAGCTTGACTGTACTTGGGGTCTTCAGCTATCCTGTTGGCTTGTATGAGTGACAAAACCGTCCTTCATCGTCATCTTATTCTTCCCCTGTGCCAGCAAAATTTCTCGATCCAGGCTTGGAGCTACAGATTAACCTGAAATACACCCCGTTCTTAAGCAAAAACAGAACAAACAAAAATCTCGTAGAGTAGTTCTCTGCAATTAAAGCAAAGGCAAATCCTTGCACAGTCATACGGATCTAAAGATCTGGTGTAGAGTTGGACACTGAAGAAAGAACGCTGGTGCAGGACCTTGTCGAAGTGGAGATGACATCTAGCAAGGTACAAAAAATAGAGAGTGTCACCCCTAATTTGTCTGTTCAACTGCTGTGTTGTCTGAGCCCAACCATCAAGCAAGGTTGAGTGAGCACGGAAGTCAAGCGTGAGAGATGAGTTTGGCAAAGTTGCCACTGGGTTCGCTGGACCAATTAAAACTGTATGGGATGTAACTCTTGGAGGCCCAAAACACGGTTGAGTCATCACCGGATAAAACTTCTGCAGCATCCCCCCCCCCCACTCCGCCCCGCCAGTTCACCATCCTTCTACTTCAAGATGACTTGGGCTCATCAAAAATGATAGGCAAGCTTTCATGGACCACCTGCAGAGAAATGACTGGGAGTTGAACTAGTTTTGTGGGAGCGTTTGCTCCTTATGGCATGAACACTTATCCTCTTTTGGGCCCCATCAAGAAGATCTCACAGGATGTTGCTGAATAGATGTTGCTGGCCACCGCACAAATTGCCAATTTACGTTATGGAACCTGATTCATAAAGTAGAGTTTTTTTTCTGTTGTCCATTTGGGTATGTTGTATACTGTTAAACTTTTATTTTTAAAAGCCAGAAAAATCACTCCTTCAAAACCCAAAACTAAAAAGACAACTCTCTCTGTCCTGAATATGGGATGTTGTTTCTGGGTCCACCATCCAAAATAGCAGAAAATGCCCTGGCATTGCCTTCTAATACTGTGCTTGCATCACCAGCATGAAAAGCAACACCAAACTGAACCTAGAAAAGGCCAGGCTGAATGTGGACACCTCCAGTGTCAGCAGTCGTGATGATGTACAAGATCCCCTCTTGTGCTCACTGCCATTCAGAAATGGGCACCCAGCAAGGGAAGATCCCAGAATCGGACTCCTTCGTTCCTCAGTGAACCACATCTCGTTTACACATAAATCAATGGTCATGGCTTTGTTTTGGCAGGTTCATCGGGTGCTGACACCGCTTAAGGGCCCCTTGTGGACTAAAAGGAGGATAAATAAAAACACTTTACATCAGGCAGGTCCAAACTTCAGCCCTCCGGATGTTTTGGACCACAACTTCCAGAGTCCTTTGTCATTCGCAATGTAAGCTTAGAATTCTGGGAACTGTGGTCCAAAACATCAGGAGGGCCGAAGTTTGGACATGCCTGCTTTACACACACACATGCATACTCTTTCTCTGGGCTAAACCATAATGGTTTTGAACATTAGGAAGAACTTCATGACAGTTAGAGCTGTTCAGCAGTGGAAGATGTTGCCACAAAGGGTGGTAGAGTCTCCTTCTTTGGAGGTTTTTAAGCAGAGGCTGGATGGCCATCTGTCGGAAATACTGTGATGGGGGTTCCTGCATGGCAGGGGGTTGGACTGGATGGCCCTTGAGGTCTCTTCCAGCTCTATGATTCTATGGTTCTATGAATGGTCAAAGTATGTATTGGCACATTTTCACCCAGTAATATATTTTTCCATTACATGGAATGAAATGAGACTTCATTCCCCCCACCCCCCAAGAGAAACCTCTTTAGTTCTTGGTCACTTGCTTGGCCCCAGACACAAAAGGCTGCTTTTAAGCCCACCAGGTACAAGGGATGCTTTCTCCTTGGCAACTTTGCTTCTCATTGACCCTGGCCTTGCCCCTAGAAGCTTCAGAATTGTGGAGGAAGTGGGTCCCCCCCTCCCCACCCAACTCTCTCCTTCCATCTCCGATGGAGCAGGACGTTAAAACAGAAGCTGACAGCCGCATTCTCCACCTTTCGTTTCTGCTTCATCGCTCAAGACATTAAAACAGACTCGTGGCTGAACTATCCCAGCAAAGGTACAAAGTGTTAGTTAGTCAGGAAATAGGGGTTCTTATATAACTGGGTGGGTGGAGGAAACCAAAGAGTCCCCCCCCCTTTGTATTCAGTCTTGGTTTGCTGTTTCACTTAAGTTTCTGCTTGCCCCAGTTCTCCGACATAATCATCATTTCAGTAAACAATTCCTGCAAAACGCAGGCAGCTCCGTATCACACAAAGGTTCACATGTATCTACTGAATAATGAAGAAGAGGGTGTGATGATTCTGATACGGGGGGGGGGGGGGCTCCTGATGTGCATGTTTGCCATGAGAAATCTCTTCTCCTCCCTGGCATCTGCCAGATCCACTGCCATAACGAAAGAGACTGGATATAATCTCTTCTGGTTTCAGCTTTCCTTTGATTTGATATCAACAAATGGGAGACGTCGAGTTTATAATGGGGCCAAAGGGGAGAGAAGAAGCAGCCAAGGATGGGGGTGGTGGGGAACCCCACAGGTATCCGCCCTGAAAAGGGAAGCTGTTCGTGAGATGTTTCAGGATCTCACCCGCATCCTCATCCTATCATAGAACAGAATAGTGGAGTTGGAACGGGGCTCTAAGGCTATCGCGTCCTAACCCCTGCTCAAGACAGGAATATAAATCAAGCAATATCTGCCACGGGAGTGACTAGAGACTTGAACCCAAGGCTTGGGACTCAGGACGGAAGACTGAGACTTGGGTTTGGGTCTTGGTCTCAAGACTTGGCTCCATCCCTGGGAAATATACCAGGAGGATCCCCGGAGAGGCTGTGTTTCTTCCTCCCTATCCAGAGAGCGCTTAGCTTGTCTTGGTACAAACAGTGACAGTCAGTGACAGAGATCACCCTAATGTCTCTTTTGCAAAGCTCAGTTTATCTCCTTCCCTCGATTGCCCGAGGGGGTCATGTTAAATGCAGTGGTGCTTTTCAATTCATTCTGAACTCAGAGGCTGGTTGGAAGCTTTTTGTTCATTGTTTATTTTGAGCAGTTATGTTTTTGTCGATGGCAAAGCTGGGGTCCTCTCTCTCTCTCTCTCTCTCTCTGTGTGTGTGTGTGTATGTGTGTGTGAGAGAGAGAGAGATTGTAGTGTTACTTTTCCTGTCTCCCCCACCCCCTGTCTGCACAACCGCAGTAGAGTCAACATGGTAGAAAATCAGAGTGTGTAGATCATATCTTCCTGCTTTCTCCCTCCCTACATTTTTATCTTTTTTAAAAAATGTTGATGCCAATACATTTGAAAGGCAATGTGGTGTAGTAGATGTAATTACAGACAATGACTCGGGAGGCCTGGGTTCAAATTCCTCACTCAGACGTGGAAGCTCACTCGGGGCACTGGTAAAACCATTCCTGAAATATCTCACGCGCCTTGAAAGACTTACCAGGATTGCCATAAATTGGATGCAGCTTGACTGTACTTGACACAGCGGTGGCAATAGTAGATCACATACTTGGAATGCAAATAAAACCTTAGGGCCTTAGCAATCTAAGTGTCCACACCAGCTCTGGCTTCTTCATCTCTCCGGCGCTTTCTGATTCAAATCTCTTACTCACTGCCCTGCTTTTTTGTAATCCCCGTTGCTGCAACCTTTCTCCCAGATTCTCCCATCATGAAAAAAAATGGTTGAAGAAGCATGCCTCCAGGAGCATCTGGAGGGGGCATGGTCATCCCACAGAAAACAGAGAGGGAGGGGAGTGGCTAAGAGTAAATTTCTGAACAATACAAAAAGTTAATTCTGACTTCATTGATGTGACAAGAGTAGCCTGAGGGTTCAGCAGGATCTGGAAAAATGAAGGTCTACAAGAAGGAAGAGGTTCTGTTTAGATCAGGGGCGTCCAAACTTCGGCCCTCCAGATGTTTTAGACCACAACTCCCAGACTTCTAACCCTATATTGCCAATGACAAAGGACTGTGGGAGTTGCAGCCCAAAACATCTGGAGGGCCAAAGTTTGGACGCCACTGGTTTACATCCTCTTTATGATTCCGCCAGGAAATGTTCAGAGAGGAGATCAAAAGGATGATGTTGGAGCTCATATCAAGTGCACTTTCTTTCCCAACAGTTATGGGTCAACCAAGAAGATGGAGTTGAGGAAGGGACGAGTGAAGTACAGAATGGACACTTGGATCCAAATGCTGCCGACTGCCTCTGTCTCGGGCGGACCCTCCAGAACCGAGACCAGATGAGAGCCAACGTCATTAACGAGATTATGAGCACAGAGCGCCATTATATCAAACATCTGAAGGATATCTGTGAGGTAGGTCACCCTCTCCTTGCTTGTTTCGCTCAAGTAAAAAGGACCTAAGACTGACAAGGGGACTACATTGACTCAGAACCATCTCCTTCCCCATGGTGCAGTTTTGGGGAAATCATGATTTGCCCACCCATGAGTCTTCTGGTCCAGTGAGGTCAACCTTGTATGAGCACTTACAGTAGGGTTACATGACTGGACATGTCTCTACTAGGATCCCTCTGATCATGGTTCGTAGATCCATGGCAAGCAAATCCCCTCAATTCTGTAGGTACTGCCCTGCCATTTCCAAATCCTACTGCCCTAAATTATTTTAAATCTAGAAAATGCACAGGAGCAAGGAGAGTTCCTGTGAGAAAGGTGAGGGTGATGTTAAAAGGAGGCAAGTATCCTGTCCTTTAATGTAAAAGGAAGAAAAAAAACCCAGAAAATTATTTTTCATGTGCATTACCAGAATAGGATACTAGAGGGTACCAGAAACCATGCTGTGTACAGTATTCTTTGCTAACAAGCAGAGTCTCTGCCTCCCTCTAGAGAATGATTCTGGTAATACATGCAAAAAAGATTTCTTTATTTTTTGCTGGGGTGCTGCAGGTTAAACTACTAAGTCCCTGGGCTTGTCAATCAGAAGGTCGGTAGTTCAAATCCACACAATAGGCTGAGCTCCCATGGCTTGTCTCATGGCTTACCTGCCAAGCCCGCAGTTTGAATGGATATAAAAATGTGAGAAGACAAGTAGGTACCACCTGTGGATTGAGTCTTGCTGGCCACATGACCACGGAAATATCTCTATGGACAAACACTGGCTTTTTGGCTAACACACTGAGATGAGTCCCTAGTGTCAGAAATAACTGGGCTTAAACATCAGAGAAAACCTTTAGCTTTTTTTTTAAAACTCTGTCAAAAATGGTTTTCTCAGAAATTTTAGAGCAGCCCTAACAATGCCCATATCCAAGACAATTTTTTTTCTCTCCTGTGGCATGAATTAATTTACCAATTAAATATTAGAGGGAGGAAACATGATCATACTCTATGTATGCCCACATTGGAGATCTTTTTCTATGCTCTTTCAGTGTGAGGCAAGCTATCCCCTTGCTTGCTACCAGGTAAGCCCCCTCTAATGCACTCTACATACTGTTGTGTCACTGCAGAGCTTAGAAAGGTGTGTTTTTCACGACAACTCCCATGATGCCGGTCAGGAATTCTGGGGGTGGCAGTCCAAGAGGGACTCTTGTCCCCTTCTCCTGCCCTCAAAATATGGAATAAATGTGGAATAAGCTGCCCTTTTGGGAAGGCCGTGAGCTAAATTGAACACATAGAAAAAGGTAAAAGCCAAAGAGAAGAGGGGAAATGCAGTTATCAATATGCCTATATAATGGATGGAACTGTATTATTAAATTGATGAAGAGGGTCAACTTTCTCACGCACATGTTGAACAGGGCTCTCCACGGGGCTAAAGCACAGACAAGGCCTTGAGTAGAAATGACAGATGGTAGCTAAGGTTGAAGATGATTGCTGGGGGCAGCCCCTATAGCCCTGCAAAGATGCCCCAGGGAGAGTGATGAGAAATCATCCTATAGTGACATTCCTGGGATGTTCAGTGGCTCTCAGAAAAAAAGAGCAGCCTTGCTTTGGAGCGTCAAGGCAGCTGCTTTAACGTGGCAGGAAGGTGGTTTGGTTTATTGAAGAAAAAAGAGAAAGCTCTTTCCTGCCAGGAAAATGGCATTTCTTGCCATTTCCTGACCCTTCTGCTCCGAATATGGTGCTTGAAAGCAGAGCGCAGGGCTTTGTACCTGCCCCCTTCCTGTTCCATGGGATGGTGGCATGGAGAATATATAGGTGGCAAAAAAAAACCCCCAAAAACACATTTGTTGGGACATGATTTGTAAATGGGTTGTAGTTAGAGATGGGCCCGCATCTCAAAAATGGCAATTCGTCACTGTTCGCAATCTGTCCAAGCTGACGAATCACAAATTTATAAATAAGTTGTATATATTTCACCCTCCGAATGCCTCCAAAAAGCCTCCTTCCCCCCGAAAAAGGAGGAAATAGGGCCAAAAGGGGGAGGGCCAAAAGAAAGAATAAAAGAAAAACAAGCAGACAAAACAAAAACCAATTTTAAAAAAATGGCTTCATATTCACGGTGGTCGTCACTTCCAACAAATACGAAGGAATGTGTTCTTAGTGAATCAGTGATTTTTAATGAGTGTCACAATATGGGCTACCTTGTAGATCTTGTTTCCCTGTGGCCTCCTGCAACCCGGCACAGTCTTGGGAGCATAAAAATGTCACATGGTAGAGGAATGGGGTTTAAAATTGTGTCAAAGGGAGCAGGCGGCTTTCTGAGATTTTCTAGGCATGTAGACAACAGGAATGAAATTTTTAGCATCTGATAAGTGAGCAAAACCATGGGCTGTAGAAGGGAAACAGAGAACAGAAGTTTCTCCTGAACGTGGCTTCATTGCCTGAGGTCCAAACCTGTAGCTCTGAGCTGGGGTTCCCGGGCGGTGTAGAAACGAATGACTCTCCTTCCATTCTTTGTAGAAGGGGACCCTGTGCATCTTCTAGTGTCAGGCTCAAGAGGGGGGTCTTGGGTTGGTGGTCTCAGTTCAACTGAAACAGACACACACACACACGCACATGCACACAGAGAAGAATATAAGGGGGAACCCCTGGTCCTTCCTCTCCAACTGCCGCACAGAACCTGCCGACATTTGCGTAGAAATCAATCAATTTATGGTTCACAACATTTTAATCATCATGATCCATCTGCTCACCTGGTAGGGGGGGAAATAGCACACAGAGTACCTGTCCTTATTTCTCTCCAGGTCATGGGATTTTCATGGCAGCAGAGAGAACGGGCTTTAAACAGAGGGAATGGAGGCTCCTTGGGGCTTGAATGGGACCTTGTAAGTTGAGTGTCTTGTGAGGCCGACGATTGCGTTGCAATGGCTCCAGATTTGGCCAGCCTCAGGTGCTGTGTCAAGGCAGTCCTGATTCCTAAACCTCTCTCTTTATGCTTTATGACCCCAAATGGAATCGGATGAGAAATTCAGCCAGGTGGCGGAGGCCTGGCGGATCTTTCTGATGTTGTTTTAAACTGGAGGAGACGGCCACGCATGTTTCCATTTGCTCAAGCGCCAGCTCCTACTTCAGAAAAACTCATTTCCCCTAAATTAAGGTTATAAAGCCAGAACCGTTTGCCTGCTTGGTGGGGGGGGGGGGGCCGGGGAGAAGAGGCAGAGAGATGGGGGAGAGACAACTTAATCAGTTGCGGCTTCATTGGACTAGGTTGAATCGTGTTTTCTCGGGGCTTCAGAGGAATTAAAGGGGACTCTTTGAACCTTCCCATTGACTTCTGCAGGGGCTTGCATTTTCTTACACAGCAGCTTTTAAAAACCTGTCTGACCTAAAGGGTTTGGGACCGCAGTACATGACAGTCTGCCTTCTTCCATGGGAGGGTGCTTTTCCCGAGAGAGGCCCAGAAGGTGAAAACAAGGAACCGGTCCTCTTTGGTGGGTGTTCACTTGCTTTAGAACAAGCTGTCACCTGAGATTTGCAAAGCCCCTCTCCCTGGAGATTTTAAAGACATCTTTAGAAACCTGTCTATCCCAGCAGGCTTTCTGAATCACACAATTCTTAATAACCCCTCCTAAGCATGGGTTGAGCCACCTGATCAGTTTTACATTAACTTTTGTTTTGTTCTATAATTTGAATGTTGTTATTTATGGTTGATTTTTGTTGATCTTGTTCGAGTTTTGGTGATTTCTAATGGATGTGTTGCTGTACACTGCCCAGAGTGACCGTTGGATAGATAGGAGGTTTAGAAGTGAATGGATGAATGAATGAATGAATGAATGAGTGGTCTTTAAAGTGTCATAGAGTGCCATGGCTCAAGCATATCTGGATGAATGTGGATATCTCAGTGAGATGGGCACAAAATGAAAAATGTGTGTTGAATTTCATTTTAGCCCCGTTTGTTTTGTTTTGTTTCAAGTCATTTTTTTAAAAAAATCTTTATGAAACAAAGCACTTACGAATAATTTCATAAGTCTAAAAAATGGCTCCCTGGGTCCCAGAGCCACCAAATTTGGACCCAGAGGAAGCATTTTACATAGTAACAAAATGGTTCATTTAAAACAACAACAACAACAAAAGTCATTCTGTTTTGTTTCATTATGAAACACTGTCTGGCGTTTTGTAAGCTTACGAAACAATTCGTAAGCTTACAAAATGACGAAACAGCATTTCATTATTCGTAAGGTGCCCATCCCTACTAAGAACCCAGCTAGAGAGCTAGAGGTTGGGTGTTCAGTTCCCCACAGAGCCTTGTAGGAGAGGAGCTAGCCAATATTTGGCCATTTCTAGAAATTCAAACTTAAATTAATCCAGAAAAAAGGATCGGCTGTAATGCCACTTTTGGCAACCCTCCACCCTTGAGGAACGATTGGAATAATATCCTCTTCATAGAAAGAGGCCTGATTTCCTGAATTTGTCTGGCCAAAATTAACCAGCAGGATTCCCACCCCCACCCCCACCCTGCCATGCCAATATGGACTTTGAAAAAAAGATGAGACAAATGTAATTTTAAATCCGGCTAAAGAACGATACTGGTCACTCACCAGCCAATCCATCACATCCATTTCCAACTCCTTAAAGCATGGAGAGGTTGATGAATGATGATAGATTACGTCACAGCCCCTGGCTCCCTTGCGTCCAAGGCTCTGGAAACTTAGCACTTAACCTCCCGCAACGACGGCTCGGCTTCCCACAATACCAGGGGGATTACATGGAAAAGTACTTGAACAAGAAATGGTTTGGCAGCTATTTATAGCCCGTCAGCAAGCAACCTCTTCCAGCATCTGGTTTTTGGCCAGTCATCTGTCCCCTGAACCTGAGCGTGCATGATAGAGTGAGCCACGGCTGTGTGACGTTTGTCTTGTGTAACAGGAGTCAACTTACCAAAAAGTCAGTGCAGAAACCCTTCTAGATAACTTTGATCGGGTACTAGGTCAACTTAACAGTTGGTGGTGAACCCTAAAAGCTTCTAAGCAGAATTGTACCCCAAGACTCTGTGACATATCAGTCGGATAGCTCAGTGGCTATGGAGCCAGAGTTTGGGGGTTTGGTTCCCTTCCAAGCCTCCTTGACAAGGGAATGAGTTGGACAATCCAGAGGGTCCCTGCCAGCTTTGCAGTTCTAAAATTGTATATTCTCTGCATGCATCTTCTCTATGCTGTTTGGTCTACCCCAGGCATGCCCAAAACTTTGGCCCTCCAGATGTTTTGGACCACAACTCCCACAGTCCTTTGGCATTTGCAATCTAGGCTTAGAATTCTGGGAGTTGTGGTCTAAAACATCAGGAGGGCCAAAGTTTGGACATGCCTGGTCTACCCCATTAGTGGCCGTGTGTCTCAGTCATTGGTTGCGTGTTGCAGTCTAGCAGCTTCTCCAGTGATGGCCAAACTTTAGCCCTCCAGATGTTTTGGACCACAACTCCCACAGCCCTTTGTCATTGGCAATACAGGCTTGGAATTCTGGGAGTTGTGGTCTCAAACATCTGGAGGGCCAAACTTTGGCCACCACTGTTCTAGACTCCTGGCTTAGGTAAAGAGGTAGATTTTCCCCATTTCCATATCCTCCAGGAATGCTCCTTCTTGGTTACCTATAGTCTTCATGGTGCAAGGGGGCCAGCTATGGTTTGACAATGCATGCCATCAGGAGCCTGGCTTGCCATACATAAGAACCTAAAAACATAAGCACAGCCTTGCTGGGACAGGCCACAGCCCATCCAGTCTAGCATTCTGTCTCACACAGCGGCTCACCATTTGCTTCAAGGGGAATTCCCAAGCAGAGGTCTTCACCTGCTTACGATTCCCTGCAAATGGCATTGAGAGATCTCTGGCCTTTCTCTCCAACCCGGAGGTTGTCTGTAGGCAAAGTGTTCTGCTTATATACCGCCCCATACCACTACAAGTGGTCTCTGGGCGGTTTGCAATTTTAATTACAGTGTGCAGGCTACACATTGCCCCCCCAGCAAGCTGGGTACTCATTTCACCGACCTCGGAAGGATGGAAGGCTGAGTGAACCTTGAGCCTGTTACCGGGGATTGAACCCAGGTCGTGAGCACAGTTTTACCTGCAGTACAGGCATTTAACCACTGCGCCACGAGGCTCCATGCTTCTTTCCCTTCTTTGGGTCTTATGCACTTGTTACTTCATGGCCAGCCCTGCCATTAGGAAGCATGCTGGAGTAACAATTGCCCGAAGGCAGACAGCAAGCTTTTAAAGCAGAGAACACGGAGGAGAGAAACATGGAAGCATGCAAGGCTCCGTGTCGTCCATGATCTGTTTTCCGAGGTTGAAAGCCCAACCCGTTTGTACAAACATTGGGTGGAGAAGGTTTTTTAATGCATTATCCTGTCATTGCATTCATTGTTAATGTTAATGTGCGGTGCCATAGGATCGACAGCGAAAATGGTGTGTGATCCTTGGGGTTGGCAGTGTTGCCCACAGGCGGTAACGCTTGTTATTCCGGGAGAGACAGCTGTCTCTGTGGAGCTGCTGCCTCGTTCCTTGCCAGCGTCTCTTTGGTTGGGACTGGCGTCGTTCCTCACGAGCGCCTCCTTTCCTCCCTTCCCCGCAGGGTTACTTGAAACAGTGCCGAAAGAGGCGGGACATGTTCAGCGACGAGCAGCTGAAGATCATTTTCGGCAACATTGAGGACATCTACCGGTTCCAGATGGGCTTTGTGAGGGACTTGGAGAAGCAGTACAACAACGAGGACCCCCACCTGAGCGAAATCGGGCCGTGCTTTCTGGAGCATGTAAGTGGGAGCCTGGGAAAGGGGGCCAGGGACACACCCAAGGCTGGTATGACTACAGTTGGGCTCCTTCTTCCTAAAGAGGGTGACCCAGTGGCCAGGGGAATCTTCCTCGAGTCCTTGACCAGGTAGAGGGTCCTTCAAAGCAGCTGAAGGCATCTGGTCAGGATGAGGGAAACAGCCCATTCCTCCATCTGTCATTCTCACAGGCTTGCTGCATGTACGGTGGGGCCATGCCAGAGGTGGGCACAGGGTCTGGATGGACTCTAGCTCCCCAGAATGTCACTGCCAAGTGGGATTCTGGGAGCTGTAGTTCAGAAAGAAATGTCTCCTTTCTCAGAAGTTTGCCCAGGCAGAGGAAAGAGAAAGGTAGTCATTTTTATGTGGGTTACAATGGCCATAATTCCTACAACCATGATTGCGGTTGAGGGTTGTGGGAAAGAGAGGACCTGGGTGCCTCCTTTCCTTTTGTTATTACTGTACGCAATTGAAAGGAAGGAAGGAAGGAAGGAAGGAAAAAGAAAGAAAGAAAGAAAGAAAGAAAGAAAGAAAGAAAGAAAGAAAGAAAGAAAGAAAGAAAGAAAGAAAGAAAGAAAGAAAGAAAGAAAGAAAGAAAGGGTAATTTATTTCCACAGCCCTGGTGAACCCTCTGCTTTAGCTTGAAAGGAAATGGTTGAGTGTAGCTTTTAAGAGGGCCTGCATATATTCCATTGTTGCCCAGGGTCTCTAGAGGGTAAACCTCCAAAGCTGAGAGAGAATTCACATCATTTTGACTCATGTAAATGCTTGCATATGCCCATTGGGACACGATGAAGCGCATAGCTGTTGGGCGCCTCAGTAGCGGGAGGTGAGTTTGTTTTGAGCTGTTCTCCTTGATAACATAATTTGGGACAATTGGCCCTCCCTCCTCCCCACCCCTGCACAGGCACCTCTTTAATCCAAACAGCCTCGTTTCTTTCAAACCATGGGATGGAGCCCCAGGCTGCAGAGAAGCTGATTCATCCTCCCCCCCCCCAAAAAAAAAAGCAAGTTGCCAACGCACAATGACCTTTTACTCCCTGCTTTCTTCAAAGTGAGAACGTGTTGCTGGATCCAACTCAGAGGATCTGTCATGATTACATAAGGAAAGTTGGTCTTCTCCATGTTAGGGTTCAGTTCTGTAGATCAAGATTCTTTTGGCTACAGCTAGGCACATGGAAATGCCAAGTGTGGTATTGGGAACAGAGTGACAAACTAGGACTCAGGAGTTCTGGGTTCAGATATCTGGTCAGCCATGGATGCTCTCTGGGACAGCAGAACTGGTAAACTCCTTAAACATCTTACAAAATTCAATAGACAAATGTGTAGAATTTTTGACAGTTTGGATCAAGGGGTTTCATACTGGGCATCTTAAAATCTGTCAAAGGAAGGAAGGAAGGAAGGAAGAACAGGGGGAAGGGATGGACAATAAAGGGAAGGAGGAAAGGCCAGGGGGAAGGGGGAGAGTGAGGGAGGATAAGGGGAAAGAAGGAAGCAAGGCAGGATAAGAGGAAGGAAGGAAGGAAGGAAGGAAGGAAGGAAGGAAGGAAGGAAGGAAGGAAGGAAGGGAGGGAGGGAGGAAGGAAGGGAAGGAAGGAAGGAAGGAAGGAAGGAAGCAAGGAAGGAAGGAAGCAAGGAAGGAAGGAAGGAAGGAAGGAAGGAAGGAAGGAGAGCTGTTCTTCATCTCCTTCAGTTTCTGAGCCTACGCTGCCTTCGGATGAATCTGTGAAATGAAATGAATTAAGGGCATTTGCATGTTTCTCAAGTGACTAACTTCAGATCCAGTGAACTAATTTCAGGAAAGGTGGGGACAGAGGGGAAAAGCAGAATTGGTGCAAAGAGGAGCAGGCTCCCCACATTGCTCTTTTAAGAAGGCACCCAAGAGAGAGTCTTGCCCGTTGCCCTTTTAAACCCCTTCCCTCACTCACTTCCCCAGCGGCTGCACTGGGAAGCCAACAGGGGATTTTGCTCCTGGCACTTAAAAAAGGAAGAAGGATAAAACTAAAACAATGCACACAGTTCTGCAATGGCTTCAGCCGTAATCAGAAAGATTTTTGTCCTCACTACTTCTGTCACTGGGCCTTGCTATTTAGGTCCATCTGCAGAAATGGGGACTTCATGAAAAACTAGAAATGCACAGATACTGTCATGGATCAGAGTGTCTCCCCCCAATCCATATACTCTTGAATCACACAGGAAGCAGAAGGGATTTCCTTATCCCTGCTGTGAGAAAGGGATGTGAGAGTTGTGGGCAGAAACATCTAGAGGGCCAAAGGTACCCAACCTCTTTCATATTAAGTAAGCCATATGTTACAGGACCTGATGCATCAGCTGATGTTGTAAATATGTCAAGAAATGTCACAAAAATTGCCTGGTCTTGCTTCCTCCTCCTCAACTTTCCCTGTGCACCCTTGGCTGTTATGTAAGACCACACTGCACTTCAGGATGCTGCATCTCCTTCTGTGTAATTGCATTCTTTTCACCAGCTGCCTGAGAGGGCCACCTTTCACACCAGGGGCACTGTGTATCCTCTGGAAGAACCCCCACGGCCGATGCTCATGACACATGAAATGAGCATCACAGGGACCCTTCCTGGCTGGAGATGTGGATTCTCGCTCTTAGGGCTTGGCTTGGTTTTCACAGGGCTGCCATAGCCATGCTTCTGTCTCTCGAGAGTCCTCTGAAAAGGAAAACCACCGAGGAAATCAAGGGAAGTGGGAACTGTCACAACCCATCTGTGGACACGATGGCTTTGCTCCAAGCTGGGTCGAGTGCGGTATTTTTTTTTTTCCACCACCAAAGGTCAGAAAGTTTAGCTTCAGCTGTCATTTTTCCAACAAAGAGGCAAGGAAACCATTTGACAGAACCACCTAAGAAAGGAAGCAGGGCAGAGACCAGGAAGAGCCACACAGGGTGCAGCTTTCAGAGGTTGTGTTTTGTGCTTTTTGGTAGCCCTTGTTCCAGACCAATACTAGGGACCGGCTACATTGTCCTTTTACCGTGAAGTTTATGTCAGACTGTTCACTGGACAACTTGAATTCAGACCAAGGGAGGACAGCTATAAAGATCGGTGCTCTGCCCAGTGCGATTGCTTGATCTTATTTATTTTTATTTATTTTCAAACTTATATACCACACCTATTTCCCCAATGGGGACTCAGGGCAGTTTACACAATACCATAGCAAATAAAACAGATAAAACAATAAAACAATCAACAGTGGTGTCCAGGACAGCAAGCCAATGTAGAAAGGGCAGCGTCGGGAGATAAGCAAAAGGGTGCTTAGGGGGTGTAAAGTTCCTCTCAACCAAGAGGTCTTAGTCTCAGTTTTATTTTTATATTTATTTTAAGTTTTCAGTTCAGTGCTGGGACAAGTTTTCACTAGAGGGGTTAGGCAAACGGAAAGACAGAGAGCTGAGAATTGCCACTTAGCACCTTGTTTAGCACCTTAAGTCAGCTTCTGCAGTTGGAGGCCTGTGAAAACCAAGATCCTTGCTGACTCCTACAAAGGGGTCCCAACCCCCAGGTTGGGAACCAATGTATTCAACCCAGGGTGGGAGTTGTGTATTCTACTATCCATGTGTAGTACCTGTTGTGTGGGGTGGATTAAGGATCTTGGCATTTAAAACCTATTATTTCCAAAACTCTGATCCCCAGTGGTGGTGAACCTTCAGCATTCCAGATGTTTTGACTACAATTCCCAGAATACCCAGTCAAAAACATGTGGAGTTCCAGCCTGTCCTACATATTTAGGTGCTCTCATGAAGAGACACCCCCCCAACTCACATAGGGTTCTCTGACGGATCAGCCTCTTGGCTCCTCTTTGGACCTTGTCATGATGCTGGCCCATGATTTCCCAAGTGCCTTATCAACGTCTCTCTCTTCCACTCTCTCTCCCCTTCTCCTCCTCCCCAATGTTTTCCTTCGCTCACCTCCTGCAGCAAGATGGCTTCTGGATCTATTCGGAGTACTGTAACAATCACCTGGATGCGTGCATGGAGCTCTCCAAGCTCATGAAAGACGGGCGGTACCAGCACTTCTTTGAGGCGTGCCGTCTCTTGCAGCAGATGATTGACATCGCCATCGATGGGTTCCTCTTGACCCCCGTGCAGAAGATCTGCAAGTACCCCCTGCAGCTGGCTGAACTGCTCAAGTACACTGCCCAGGACCACAGGTACCTCCATGTTGGTGTCCAGCGGCAATGCTTTCTAGCCAAAATCCATTTCAGGGTCAGTCATGGGATGGTTCTCATGTTCCCACATGGAGAACTAGTTGTCCCCTGAGGTGACCAAAATACTCAATCAGATAAGGCTTAGGTCTAGGTTCATGAAAGCAGGACTCTTCTTGCATTCTTAGACATTTCTCCTTGGGTCCTTTTAAAGGAGATGAGCTGGATTGAAAAAATAAAATATATTTTAAATAAATAAATAAAATTCTTAGAATCCCACATCCCACGTGCAATTCTAGCCCAAAGCAGTGTCTTTTCCATCAGTTCTGCACTGAAAAGGTGACACGAGGACCCAATGCTAGTTTCTCCCCCCAAAGGAGAAGACCAAGACATGATCACCTCCACACTGTGGAGGTCCCTCTTCTGTCTTCAAGTTGTCCTCCCTCCTCAAAATGGAGATACTTAAAAAAAGAAAACCTAACCCAGGGATTAAGCTCCTTTGCAAGAGTCAGGAGTTCACCACAGCTCTCCCTCTCTCTCTTTTAAATATTTATACAGCTGTTCTTCTTGCACTCAAGGTGGTTCCTAACACATGCATGAACAGCAAGCTCGTTCCATATTAAAACCGCAGGGTTTTAAAACCTTATAACCAAGCTTGAATAATAACTGGGGAAGGTTCCTTTCTTTCCCCAGCACTGACAGTGAATAATTTGTTTTGTTTTTATTATTTATTTTAGAGTATTTTTACCCTGCCTTTCTCTTTTCAAAAGGAGATGCCACGCCATTTGTTCAGTGGCCACCAATGGATGTACCTGCCAGGGGTTAAGCTGGCCATGCATTGTTCTCCTAGCTTGGGGGCCTTGCGATCATTTGGTGCTAGTGCATCGGTCTCTGCTGACTCCCCCACACAAGAAGACATAACAGGAAAGGAAAGGGGGAAGAGGAGGGTAAAGGAAAAAGGGGCACACTCCACCCTAGATCCTTGGTGATAAAAATGGCCTCCAACTCAGTGGAACGTTGCTGGGCAATAGTGACACAGAAACACACCCTGATGGAGCTGGTTGCCCACCCTGTGCTCTGTAAGCCATTTTTTAAATGCTATCCTCACCTGCCCTTCCCTGTTCTTCTGCCCAGCGACTACAGGTATGTGGCTGCAGCCCTTGCCGTCATGAGGAACGTGACGCAGCAGATAAATGAGAGGAAAAGGCGACTAGAAAACATCGACAAGATTGCCCAGTGGCAGGCATCAGTTCTCGACTGGGAGGTATGTTGTTTGCATTTGTCTAGGGTGGATACACGTGTCATCTTCAGAGCTCGGAAAAGTTGGGGGTTTTGGTGTTGTTTGTTGTTGTTGGGCTCCCGCTTCTCTCTGTCATGTTGGATGGGGGTTGTGTGTGTTGCATAACAAAAAGAAAGAAAGAAAGAAAGAAAGAAAGAAAGAAAGAAAGAAAGAA
>JAHTLZ010000288.1:5617962-5630399 GCA_023846285.1 Phrynocephalus versicolor
TTGTTGTTGTTGTTGTTGTTGTTGTTGTTGTTGTTGTTGTTGTTGTTCATATCGGGTGCCCCTTGAACATGCTGCCACCTTTATTTCCTGCCAGGGAGCTTTGTGCTTGACATGGTGGTCAAGGCATGGCAATGTGTGGTCTTCAAAGATCTTCTTGAGATATTGCTTCATCCTCAGACTAAAACCTTGCCAACTTGAGTAGAAACCATTCAAGCGGGGCTGGGCTTGGATGACAAAACAGGACAATTATGGAACAGGTCGACCTCTCAGTACATGGGAACTTATGGAAGGCTTGACTTTTCTAAATAACACAGAGAAGAGTGGAAGATCATAGCTGAGATAGGGGAAATGTTAAAGCTACAGTACCTGGCAGTGCCCCTTACGCATTCACTGGTGTTTCAGATCAGCACCCTGGACAGTTCAGTCAAGCGGTGCAGAGAACTAGGCACTAAAACATTACACTAAAGGAGCCTGTTAAATGCAGCTTTTGGAAGTGTGAATCAAGACTTGGTTTCCATAGAGATGTCTGAAAATGGAACTCTTAATCTCCAGCCTGAACTGTGCCTCCATGGATATTATCAAGAACAAGGGTTGTTGCTGTTTCTATCTTGCTGTGTATTTGCATCAGTTCATCTACGCAGGATCACCTGTGCTGCTACCCGATTGCTCAATGTATTGCCACCCAATCATTGGGATGTTTTATGGCAACCCATTTTCCAATGTTTATTTATTTATTTATTTATTTATTTATTTTTAAACTTATATACCGCAGCCTATTTCCCCACAGGGACTCAGTGCGGTTTACACAAAATGGCAGTAAGTAGAAGAGATAAAAACAGTAAAAAACCATGAACAGGATTACTCAGGGCGGCGAGCCAAGTTTCAATGGCCCCATCTGATTTCCCCCCTGCAGGAACAGCACAGTGTGAACTCTTCTGTTATACAGTCGCCTGCTTAAGCGGTAAAAATCCTCCACTAGATCTGCAGAGAAACAGGGCTGCCCTGTTTATCATTAATTAGTTGCAGATCCATTCTACTTTTCCTCTCGTATGAGCTTGAGGTAATGCACATGGTTTGCGTTGTCCCTCATGCTTTAGTCTTACAACAGCCCTTCAAAGTTGGCCATGCCTGGAGGTCTTGCCTGGCCCAAAGTCTCATGACTTGGTGGTGATCTGGACTTAAGTCCCCTGAGCCCTTGTCCAGTGCTAAAAATCAGTTTCACTGACTCTCCAACCAGTTGCTTCAATCCCTTTGGTTCAGTGAGTCCTAGGCCTGCTCAGTGGATGTCCACATTCAGGCAGGCTTTAAAATATCTTAATACGTGGCGGGAGCCCTACTTTTGCCCCCAATCTGCAGATCAGCAAATATGTGGGAACCCAGTGGGAGCATATTCTAAACTTCCCTTTTTGCGTACCCCACTTTCCTCTTGAAGCTCATAACACACCAAAAGCGGGGTTTTCACATCTCAAGGCAGCTCCTGGGAATTGTTGAATTTCCCTCCTCTTCAGGTAAGGTGCTGAAACTTCCAAGGATAATGTGTGGTTCCTCCATCTAGGTTGGTTTTATAGTTCACCCCCCCCCCCGCCTCCATCCCTTTCTCTTCTGCACCAGGACATCCTTGGTCATCATAAAGGTGTTTGTGATGGTGCATGGTGCTCTAGAACAGTCCTCCCTCCCATGAAAACACAAGGGCCCTCCCCTTTGAAAAGGACATCCCAATTGGTCTCAGGTTTTGGTCCTCAGAACTCTGAGAGAAGGGGACCCTGGCTTCCTACTATGTATTGCGGCCTGGAATCCAACCCAAAGAAGTTTTGGAGAACCTTGGTAGAACCACCTTGGCCTTGCAAGTTCATCACCATGGTCACAATCTCAGGATTTGACTGTGGTATTCCGGAGATGGAAATGGTGACAAGATTCTTCTGGACCTATTGTGACCTCCCATGCTTCTGTGGGCCTGTTGGCCACCTGTCGATCCACCTGGCATCTAGGTTATCTGACTATCATCTAATCCTCCTGACACTGTGCACACAAGAGCATCATGAGATCTTCCAGAAGTTGCATCAGTGTGACTAGACTTCTTTTATTGTGAGATTGAAATGTTTCTTGCAAGATCAAAATGTCTGACTGAGGAAGCTGCTTTGATGACTAGCGAAAAGTTTCAATCTCACAAGAAAAAAACGTCCATTTGCCAGGACTCAGCTTCTGGCGAACCTCACCTGGATGGCTTAGAATCTTCACAGACATTATGAGAACTCTTTCTCTTTTTATGAAATCTTAGCCGTTCTGCCTTCATTTCTCACTGTGCCTCGTCTTGTTGATATTTTGTTAGTGTCTGTGTCTCATTTCTGCCAGTCTAGTTTGCTTTTTTGGCATGCTGTTTGTCTTTACCGTGTTTTTCCCAACCACCCTGCCCTGAAAACACAGTAATAAAAATTCCAAGGAATTTCTGCTCCTTTCTGCTTGATCGGCCATGGCATCAACAACATCTAGCCAAAGGTGTGTTTGCGGCATCCATTATAAACAACACGGCCTCCGTTCAGTTCTGCTGGAATTAACTCTATAAAATGTAAAAGGTTGTTTTATGTTTTCCTGATGAAGTTTTGTTCTGTCAATATTCAGCTTGTGTGTATTACTGTTTCTGGATAAATTGGCCTTCTGGGATTGGATTATAGAAATGATTTATAGAAATAGGTCGGTTTTGTTTTTTGTTTTTTTAATTCTTATTATTTATTTTGACAAGCACTGATCTTGTGCCAGCTGACTGGCGCTTGTAAAAAAAAAAGAGCTGATTGGCCAGCACGGCCCCACATGCCAGCTGATCAGTGCTTGTAAAAAAAAAGTGCCATTCGCCGGCAGTGCCCTGCACGCCAGCTGATTGGCGCTTGTAAAAAAATAAAGCACTGATCACCGGCAGTGCCCCAACTAGTTGTGAAAAAAAGATAAATAAATAAAACAAAAAAAAATGAAATGAAAAATTAAACATTTTTTTTAAAAAATCATTTCACATTAAATGAAACAAAATGGAAAAAATGAAACGAAAAATGAAACAAAATGCCATTTTCACGTTTCATGCCCATCTCTAGACTGTAGCAAAGGATGGGTATAATAAACCAAGGTTTGGCTTGCATGCTCTGGTGTGAAGTAGGACATCTTGGTTGCTAGTGAGAATGCGTCCACCCTTAGATTCAAAGAAGAGTTGGAAAACTCTTTTTGGAAAAATCTGAATATAGTAATCTCACATATTGTTAAGGCACTCACTGCAATTCTATCTGATTACATCAATTTCCCAGCAGTCCATTATTACAATTAAGGATAATGCTCCAAGGAGCTCATCAAAGAGCAGACCACCGCAATTATTAGTTCTCCCAATCTCTGATGTTTCATCCAATCTCCATGGAACAATAGCCCTTCTCCTCAATATTAAATGGCCCCCTTTCTTGTGTCTCCCCATAGGACCTGATAAGGAGGGACATTCTCTACTACAAAGGGCGTATTGACATGGATCGGTATGAAGTGCTGGACATCGAAGACGGCCGAGACGACGACTTCAACGTGAGCATGAAGAACGCCTTCAAACTTCACAACAAGGAGACGGACGAAATGCACTTGTTTTTTGCCAAGAAGCTGGAGGAGAAACTGCGGTGGCTGAGAGCTTTCCGGGAGGAGCGGAAGATGGTCCAAGAAGATGAGAAGATAGGTGAGCCAAAGGAAAGCCGGTTACTCATAACCACCTTGTCCATTGGTTGAGCTTTGAATGCTGGCTGACCCTAACAGTTTTCAGACGAGCAAACCCTTTCAGAAAAAGGAGTGATGTAGTTCATGTTCTCTTCTGAGACCTTCTGAGGGCCTTTTTACACGTCCCCTAAGATCCGCTGGTCCCTTAAATTCGGACTAGAGATCTTGGGGGTCTGTCACTCTTCCTTCCTCCCCACCACTCCACACGTCCAGGCTGCTGGCTGCGTGAGTGGAGGGAGGGGGGAAAAGCCTTTAAAATGGACAAAAGAAAAAGCCTTACCTCCAGTGCCTGCTCCGAGCCCCGGTGGGAGCCACGATTACTTCCTGGTTCCTCTTAAAGGGGCGGGAGGCAAAAGAAAAACAACAAAAAGAAGCGAAGAGAGCCGGCACTCTCCGCATCAAAATTTTTCACCCTCTTCAAGCAGGTACAAGAAAAGTGCACTGGGTCGCGCTTAGGTGGGCGAGGTCGCACTTAATTGTCTGCAAACTCCGGAGCTGGTGGGGAAACATTTTTAAGCTCCGGAGCTGGGAGCCATTTGCGGCGGAGTTTAGGGGTCATGTATAAACGCCCTGAGAAAAGCTAGGGGTGAGAGGTTAGACAGGCCCCTTTCCCATTGCTTTGTACCAGCAAGCCAAGACCTTTTGGTTCCGGCTGACCTTCAGGTGCCATCCCAGGTCTGCTCAAATGTTTCGTTGTTATCCTTGCTATCCTGTTGGGTTTGGAAGCAGTTTAACTTGGTTCTCTTTCATGGCCAGGACTCATTGGTGTTTAAATATTATCATTGTGTTTTCATATGCACTCCCTTTGGAATCTGTGCTCTAGGCTGCCTTAGGTGTTGTAAGAAAGGGAAGACAGAAACAAAAAGCAATGAGTGGAGCCCCAGGGATGTGTTGGATGCATCCGACTCTGTATATTGTCTGTAGCAAAGACAACCATGGCCATATTCCTTTGAGGATGAGTGGTTTCCAGTGGAAGGAGGAGCAGGCATGGCCTTGAAAACAGCTATGCAAGTAGTGTCTTCATCAACACATGGGATGATTGCCTTGTTACAAGCTGGATGGAAGCTTCCCATGTATAGCAGCCCTAACAGTCACCTCCAAAAATCTTGAAGGCAGGTTATTTTGAAGAATGGTTGTAGAATTCAAAGGCCACCAAAAAGGCCGGGGTGGTTTTCTGGAGATCCCCACCCTACCCCACCCCACCCCACCTCTGCAATTTGACTTGCCGGAGCTATGCCTGATGAATCCGGGAATTGTAGTGGGGACCAGCTTGCCTGAGCTGTCTGGAGCATTGACTTTGCTTTGCCTTTTCCCTTCCCAGGTTTCGAAATTTCCGAAAATCAAAAGAGGCAGGCCGCCATGACCGTGAGGAAAGTCAGTAAGCAAAAAGGTAACTATGAACTCTGTGTGCTGTCTTAGGGGGATGAAGCTGAGCAGTGTTAACCCTGTCCCCCTACATGCGGCAAAATGTGTATGCCCTCCATCCTCCTGTCCCTTCGGTCTTCCTACCTTTTCTCTTCCATATCAATGCAGACCTGCAGTGTAAGAATTCAAAGCTATTGCCAGTGTTAACGATATTCAGGACAAGTCCTTCCACTGTGCCCAGGGACACTTCCTTGCAAAGGTATCCCCCTGGATTGACCAGAGGGTTGGGCCACTTTCCTGACATGATTTCACCTCGCCAATTCTTGTAGGACAGCTGTGAACTCTGGCACATAGATGGGACCACTGGTATAGATCAGTGTCTACAGTCTTGGTTCCCCAGGCATTCTTGGACTACAACTCCCCAAAATCCTGGCCTGCACAGCTAGTGGTGAAGGCTTCTGGGAGTTGGAGTCCAAGAGCATCTGAAGACTCACATTTGGGAGCCACTGATATAGACAACACGGACTTGACACTTCTGTGTGCTGTCTGGGATTTGTCATCCGAAATCTCAAACAAGCATAACTCTAGTAGTCCAGAGTGGTCCTCAACTTAAACTTCTTCATAGGTTTTGAACTTCAACTCCCAAAATTCCTGACCATTCTGACTGGGATTTCTTCTTGGGAGCTGAAGTCTGAAACATTGGGAGAGCAAAAATCTCATCTCCACGGTTCTAACACAACGCAGGGCCATTCATTATGTTCTGCACACAAGGAACCATGAGCTATGCATAGCAAAATGAAGTCTGTTTTTCATAGTTTCATGGTGAAATCGTAAGGGCTTGCAAACAGGTTAGGCATACTGGAATCGAGGTCAGACCCATAACACCGTATGAACATTTCCAATTAGACTTTCATCTGGATAAATGCTTAATTGTATTTATTTTTGTTCAGTGTGGCGCTTGCTCTCTGATTTTCCCTGTCTCGCTTGGTGGACCCCTGCCCTGAAAAATGTTCCAATTTTATTAGCCCAACTCATTTGCATTTAAGATTAATTGCTTTCCCCTTCCCTAGTTGATCAGGCGGTACCTTTCTTGGGCAGAATGTGCCTTCTCCTGCAGACCTGGGAATTCCTTTTATCATTAGACCTCTTGGTCTTTTAGCTTGGGAGAGCCAGATGCAGTGAAACTAAATTATGTTGGGCTTTGGTTGACTGCTTTAAAAAAAAACACCCATGAAATGACAATTAAGAAATACCTTTTGTAAATAATGAATCTTGCAGTGGCACATTAGAAACAGGTGGAGCAGTGCAATGAGGATGAAGGGAGGTGTAGAAAAATCACCATGTCTTGGATGCTGCTGTTCCTGCTCCATGATGGAACAGGAGGCATCATACTTGAACTTTTTCTCTTTTGCTGGTTGAGGTTTTTTCCTTCCACTACTTCCATTGACAAGTGGATCCCACTCCTTATTCCCATGATGTTTCCGAGGGATAAGGGGCTTCCCTTCTGGTGGGTCCAAAGCTGCTTTGAAGACACCCCTGACATGCCCCTGGAATGCATTCTATTGGAGCTGCTTGCCACAAGTAGAACCCCCATGGCAGGGCAATCCTGCTGGAATGAAGCTCTACCATCTCTCTACCATCACCCTCCCACACTAGAAGGTGGGCAGCTTTGCAATATCCTAGAGACCAGTGGTGGCCCAGAATTCTAAGTCTGTATTGCCAATGACAAAGGACTGTGGGAGTTGTGGTCCAAAACATCTGGAGTGCCAAAGGTTCGCCACTACTGCTATAGACCAGCCATGAGTCCCAGATTTTCTTGGACCACAACTCCCAGAAATCTTGACTAGCACAGCTATTGGTGAAGGACTCTGGGAGTTGTAGTCCAAGAACATCTGAGTACCTAAGGTTGGGATTCACTGGCCTAGAGTTTCAGGACACAGAGATTGAAGGTGAAATTTCCAGGCGCTGTCCAAAGTGCTGAACTTCTTCTGGGGGTTTGGCTCTTCCCCTGGGATGCTTCCTGTACATTTCACTGTCATCCCTCCCATTCCCTCCCCACGAAGTCCTGGTCCTAAGCCTACACTGCATAGAGGCACTTCAGCAGGTCCGTGCAGACACATCCATAGCTATGGCCCCACTCCTTTCCTGCTGATCCGCTCCCTCCCTAATGATAAGCATCCCTACATTTTCCACCCGGGCAGCAACCCCCCACAGGCCTTAATGGATGTGTGTCTACCATCAGGAAGGAGCACTAATACAAAGCACTCTACAGAACAATTTGGAAGCTTAAAAATTCATTCTCTCTTCTGGTGACTTCATTTCAAATGATTGCCAAAGCTACAGATATCCGACATGTTTGTTCTTGTGGCTTCTTTTACTAATTGTCTATTACATTCCCAAGAGAGAGAGAAATCTATTTTTCTGTGGCAGTTGTCCACTTCCATCCAGTGAACCAAGCTTCTTTCTTGTTACTGGCCGTGCTTTTCAAGAAAGTTGGTTTAAGGATAAAGAGAGAAACAGGCCTAATCGAGATGGGACTTTGGTGCAGTGTAATAAACAGTAGCTGGTTTCATGTTTCCCTCCTATAGGTGATGGGAGAAAAGGGGTAGATTTATCCTAGAGGGTTCTGTCCACTGGAAGTTGGCTGGCGTGCTGCCATGGCCAATGGTCATTGATTGCTGAATGCCTCTCCTCAAGGGACCACCCTTTTGTTTGAACCCAAAGGGTATCATTCCCCTGCTTTGCATGCATTAAGAGGGGAAACTCAGAGAGCAACCCCACTGATGGGCAACAGCCACTTTGGTTGGGTTGAAGAATTCACCCAGCTGTCGTCTTGCACCAGTGGAAGAAGATGACAGGCAGGGGGTTGGGTATTCAAAATAGCTAAGTGACTAGAGATGGGCACTATTTTTTAAATGAAATAATTGCAACATTCATTTAAAATTGCTAATTCAAACTATTTATATTTATCCAAATGGATGCCCCCTGATGGATGCAAACCAACAATTCATCAGGATATAAGACAGCCCACCCACCCCCATGCACCTAGAGACAACAGACTTGCAAAGAGGCTTCCCCTGGCTCTTCTTTTACCCTCTCTCCAAATTTGGTGAAGATTAGATTTCCACAAACTAAAGGACCCTTTCTTGGGAGACCCTTTCCTGGTGCTTAGCTTGGATACCCAAAGCCCAGTTTTCACCAGAGTTGGAGGGGTAGTAGAGGAGAGTCAGAGAAAGCTTATTTGGAGTTTTGGTGTCTCTAGGTGCCTAGGAGGTATTCTATGGGGTTTTAAAGCAAAAATGAATCGATTCATCAATTCACCGGGTTGGGGGGGGTTGTAAATTTGTTATTTTGATGAATCACGAATTGAAACGAATCTGCCATTTTACCAGTTTGTGCCCATCTCTGTAAATCACAACAGCAAGGCACATTTCCGTGGTACATTTGTTTAAAATTGTCTTTGGCTTCTGCATTCTGAGGGACATGGGCTTTCATGGTGCAGAAGAACAAAGTGAAATCTTAAGCCAAAAGAACTGATTCTGAAAATGATTCTGAGTTAGTTGGAAAAAAAAATTTGGAGCGTTTCCACCTATCTCCTGCATATGACTTTTTTTTTTTTAAAAAAAATGTTGGTACTTCTTTTTAATTGTTGACTGGTTCCTTTCATGTTTTATATTAAATAATGTGGCTGTTTCTCTCCCTATCTTCCATACATTCTCACACATCATTTAGGTTTGGCTGGGGGTAGCATAGCTCCTGGGTGGAAAACATGTGTTCCATAAAAGCCAGAGGGACCTCACTGGGACGGTGCTTGTCCCAAAGTTTAGGAATGGCCCCTCCAAAAAAAGAAAACCCTCAGTCTATTATATGTCTCTGACCCCTGCCCTGTGAAAAGTTCCTGAGATCTCTTGAGAGGGAACCCCTGCTCAAAACCCTGGATGGACCCTGTCAGTCTAAGGGAAATGACAACCAGAGTCCTAGTGGTGATTCGTGACAGTTTATAGGAAATAATCTGTGTGGTGCTATCAGATGGATGCTTAGCCCACAGCTCTGGGATGGGCTGGTGTGCTCTTAAACACAACAATCAGACGATGTCTTTGCTGGAGCACCCCAGCCTGCCCCAGAATGTTCTGACCTGCACCTTCCTGGCCCCTGTCAATGGGTTTCTATTTTTCGGATGTGGGTCAGGTTTCTCTGCTTTGGTTTGTTTCCAGCATGTGTGTGTGTGTGTGATCAGTGGGAATGAACCAAAGGAAGCTTTCCTTTTTCAACTGGCCAGTATTGTGAAATGGCTTAATGAGAGAGGGGCTTCCCAGTATAGGCAAATTCAACACTCCCTCAGCTCGGCAGGAGTGTTTAATTTCTGAAGATAGCGAGGGGGGCTGCCTCTGAAAAGCTGAGCCTTCCTCCTGTGCTCATGCATATGTGTGTTTACCTCTGTCTGCCTCTCAGTCTCTCTCTGTGTGTGTATGCATGAGTGACTTTTGAATCAGGGCAAGCATGGCCTAAGCAGGAAGAGATAGGAGGGGAGGTTATTTTGCTATCTCTCTCGCTCTCTCTTCCTGCGTCTAACCAGGGCCTGGTGGGGAACAAATGGGGTCACTTCAACTCTGTATCTCACTTGGAGGCAAAGATCACCCCAGATGGGAGACAGGACCTCTTAGCGACCCTTCCTAGCCCACTATGAAATAGGTATGTAGACAAGCCCTACAGTATGTCTAGCTGACATATCACTGTTTAAATGAGGTTGTTGCTTGCATTCCTGGTATAGCCGCGATGGTGCGTCCATCCAGCAATACAGCCAGTGCTTCATACACCACCACATGCCACTCCAGAATACATTGTTTCCTTTCTGTAATTATAAGCCAGCAGGATTTTTTGGCCAACAGGGAGTTAAATGGGCCCACAGTTTGCTCACGTTGGCACAAATACGTCGACGTCAGATCACCGAAGAAAACCAGTTCATGCTGTGGCTGATTAGCTAAGTACCAATAATAAGTAGTCAAAGAAGAAAATCAGTTGAATCTAATTAATTAATCAACACTTTAATTTTTTTCTAAAAAATCTTTTAGAATTTCTAAACTCCCCAAAAGCTTGGACTCTTAGAATGTCTAAACTCCCCCCAAACTTGGACTTTTGATAAGAATTTTTTTTAATTTTTTTTGAAAACAACTGTTACGTTACTCAAAAGCAGTGTTGGTGATTGACATACAGGGCTCCCCCATTTATTATGGGAATTTGGTGCCTGATCCACCCGTGATAAAAGAAAATCCATGAAATACAGACACCTGAGTAAACTGACCTTGGGCTGCTCCTTCTGGCTGCATTTCCAAAGAGAGGTTTTTAAACCCCTCCTGACACCTCAGCAAACCTTTCTGCCAGGAAGTCAAGGTCTGTTTGCTGAGGTGTCAGGAGGGGGTTAAAAACTCCTCTTTGGAAACAATAACCGAGCAGCCCAAGTCAGTTTGATGAGGTGTTAGGGCTTGGTTTAAAACCTCTCTTTGCACACACAGCCAGCAGGAGCAGCCCCAGGTCTGTTTGCTGAGATGTCAGGAGGGGGGGGGGGGTAAAAACCTCTCTATGGAAGCAAAATGCAGACCAAGGGCTGCCCCTGCCTGCTGTGCTTGCAAAGAGAGGTTTTTGACCCCCTCTAGACACCTCAGCAGACCTTCCTGGCAGGAGCTCAAGGTCTGTCTGCTGAGGTGCCAGGAGGGGGTTAAAAACCCCTCTTTGCAAATACAACTGGCAGGAGCAGCCCCAGATCTGTCTGCTGAGGTGCCAGGAGGGGGTTAAAAACCTCTCTTTGGAAGCCTGCTTCTCTCAAGAAAAAAAACTGTGATATACTGAGGCCATAATATATGAACCGCGTTATGGTGGGGGATTACTGTACCAGATTTCAAAAATGAAATTAGAGATTGTGAATTACTTTTTAGCAAATCCTAGAACCGTAGAACCATGGAACTGGAAGGGACCCTGTAGAACACCAGGTCCAGCCCATCAAGGAGGCCATCATGTCAGATGCCACGAAACCAGAGGTTGGGAGTTTGATTCCTCCCTGGACCTCCTTGAGAGGGACTGGACTCTGTGATCCGTAAGGTCACTTCCATCTTGGCAGCATTTTCAGCCTTTTAGTATAAAGTAGATCAACTCAACCAGAGCCCCTGAAAACTCAGCCAGCTCACTTGAGCCTAATCCTGACCAGGATTTCTTGCGGTGGAAGATTGGGAAGTGGGATAGATGGACGGGTGTGCCTGGTTACCCCATACATTCTGATCTCTCCCCCTTCATCCCATCCCATCCCATCCTTTTTTTTTGTTTCTTCCACTATCCGTACAGGTGTCGGCAACTCTCGCTCCGTTCCTCCAGCCTACCCACCACCCCAGGATCCGCTAAATCAGGGACAATATTTGGTGACTGATGGCCTGGTCCAAACGCAGGTCTACGAATTCGCCGAACCCAAACGCAGCCAGTCACCCTTTTGGCAAAACTTCAGCAGGTTAACGCCATTCAAAAAATAATATATAAAATGAGATGGAGAGTTTTAAAAAAAATTGAAAAAATATATATAAAAAAGAGATTTAAAAATTATATTTATAGGTGGACTTTTTTTGGAAAAACACTGTTGCAGCTTAAAAAATCATATATATATATGGTTATATATAATTATATATATTAAATATATATAATTATATATATTATATATATTATATATAATTTCAAGGACCAAAAATGTTTTTGTTGATATTGTTTTGGGGGGGAACAGTCTCTCCTCTACTATATTCTGGGAAGCACCAAGTACTTCTAATCATGTAACCTACTTTATTTTGGCACCCTTGGAATCATTGTTATTGTCTGTTTATTTGTCTGGGCTTTCTTAAAAAAAATAATTTCCTTTTCGTCTCAAATGTGTCTGCGGCAATGATTTCGTGTTTGTCTCGCATTCTGGTCTCTCACACACCACCTCTAGGACTGTAACCGCTGTTGATTTTCTTTTGTGATTTTATTTGAGGACTGCTTTTTCTCTGAAAATGTTAAAGCCAGAGAGAGAGAGAGAGAGAGAGAGAGAGAGAGAGAGAGAGAGAGAGGAAGGGGGCAAGCAGCATCTTCCCTGCATCTCATCATCCGTACATCCTCTCACAGCTGCAAGTAACCAGGAAGCCTCTTCCTGACTAAGCACTGTGGTGGCGGTTCCATTCACTCCATCGGGAGACCGGAGAGACTCTACTACATATGTTGAATGACCCCTTTTCAAAAGAAAAGCACTGCATTTTGTTTCTGCATTTTTCTTTTCTTTTCTTTTCTTTTCTTTTCTTTTCTTTTCTTTTCTTTTCTTTTCT
>JAHTLZ010000288.1:5631389-5644851 GCA_023846285.1 Phrynocephalus versicolor
AATAATAATAATAATAATAATAATAATAATAATAATAATAATAATAAAACTGCAGAGTTGGAAGGGACCCTATGAATCACTGAGTCCAGCCCCTCTTAAGGAGGCCTAGAGGGGAACTGAACTCCCAACCTATTGGCAGCCAGATGCCTAAATTGCTGGGTAATCCAGCAGTTGTAATAAGAATGATCAATCTAGGAGATTGATGGTTATTTTGTACAGGCTGCAGTAGTATTTCAGGAAGCAGACAACAGAGACACTACCAAGAATTCAACTTCTCTCTCTCTCTGTCCCTCTGTCTCTCTCTCTCTCTATCTTGTCCCTTTTCTCTAAAAAAAATGTTGTATTTCCCAGGGCAATCTCAAATTCATAGATCTGTCCTGGTCTCATCATAGTGCCCGGAGCCTTGGCAGCCATGGTAAGGCCCATCAGATTCAGTGGGGCATCGTTCCAACACTGTTGTCAGAACATATGGAGGGTCCTGTTACCTGGCTTCCACCCTAAATGTGACTAATTAGTGAACGGATCCCACTGATTTAAATCTCTTTGGAGGTCTCCTCCACTGGGGAAGATCTCCAGGTTGATACGGTAGGTCTGATTGGACTGGGATGTTGAGACAGTTTTGTTCCCATGACACGCAGCTACTTTGGGGAGAGACTTGCATCGGATTACAGCACACACAGTGCAAGACTGCACAATGACCTGGATTAGCGCATGTAAATTTAAATTCAAGGTTGAACAAACAACAACCTTTTTTAAATGTCTTCCATTAAAAGAAAGAGCCCCGACACCTATTAGAGCCTTGCTAGCAGAAGTGGAAGATTCTGGACATTTTTTTTAAAGGAGCAACATGGTTTTCTTTCTGTATGTCTTAGCATACTTAAAATACCTGATGTGGTGCTTGGGTCCATCTCACCTTGAATTCAATCTTGCCATTTTCTACCATTTGCTGGGGAAGAGAAACATGGAATGTGGTGGCATCACACGACATGTTTTAGCTTCCAAGGTATTTCTCAGAGAGGAAGGAGGAGATGCTGGGATTTTGCTTTGTGCAACAGACATGTTGCCCCCTTAATGTCAAGTTTCAGTTTAAGTGTTAACTAGAATATTTATTTCCTCAGAGGGGGAACTTCGGAGCAGCCTGAGTTGTTGGCTAAGCCCACATAGACCTCCTAGTGACCGCTCCTGAGATAAAGCTTGCAACATGGAAAGGGCATAGGTGACATGTAGACCATTTTTGCCAATTAGAGATGGGCACGACTCAAAAAATGGTGTTTTGGTTGTCGTTTGGTCGTTTAGGGGTCCGTTTCGGTTCATTTTCGTTTTGTTGGGTTTTTCACAAATTTTTTGTTTTTGTTTTCGTTTCATAACGAAACGAAAAAACGAAAATGAAAATGAAAAATTGCTGTTTCGTTAGCATTCTTTTCAGTTCAATGCATTTGCCGCAACGAAAACGAAAAACACAGCAAAAATTTTCGTTTGGTTTTCGTTTTCGTTTTGTTTTTGAAAAATTTCCGTTTTCGTTACGTAACGAAATGAAAAAACAAAAACAAAAACAAAAAATTCGCTGAGTCGTGCCCATCTCTATTGCCAATAGAAGGAGCATCTCTTTTAACTACAGGCTAAACATCCCACCTAGTTTTGACCCAGGGTGAAAGTCGCACTTAAACAAAAATATTGATTTCAGCCCTTTTTTAAAAAAGGGGGTGGGGGAGGATGCAGCCTTCATCTTTTTCTTAGCTGTTCGCTGTTACATTTTTCAATTTTGTTCACCATTTTCTATTCATCTTCATGGCAAATCTGGCTTTCTCCTAAAAGTGATGGGATGAACTTGTCCTGTTTTCATATTTCAGGCCCCTCTTACACCTAGATGGAGTTCAGACATAGCTGCAAAGTTAATGACAAAGTTACTCTAGGTTGGACCGATACTTGTGAATGGGTCTATGCCCTCTAAACCAAGAGTTTGAGGACGGTGGAGAGCAGGAAGCTTAATTTATTATTATTATTATTATTATTATTATTATTATTATTATTATTATTATTATTATTATTATTATTATTATTATTAAATTGCTGATGGGATGGGGAAGGGGGAAAGTAACGAGCACGTTCGTTAAGCCTCTCCTTTAACTGTTTTGTGCCTCAGAGAGAGAAAGTGAAACGTCCATTGTTTTTATGAGAAGATGCTTCCTAAATGCTCGGCACTAGGACAAAAACAAAACAAAAACAAAAGCAAAGAAACCAACATCACCACATCATTTATTTATTTATTTTTGCATCCTAAATCAAGACTGGCTTGGTCTGATAAGAACCACTTGTTGGAATTGCAGCATTCTCTCTTAAAGCGGAAAGACGAAAGCAAGACCAAAATAATAATAATGGGGGATGCTTTTTGCCAGCGTCGTGCCAGCGTGGTGGAGGAGGGTGCTACACAGAAGGGTGCCGTACTGCAACAAAGACCCACCCGCGGGTTCCAGCTTGACGGCCGACTGACCCGTGTTCTCGACGGGAAGGGCTAGGACATGGCTGAGCCATCTCGTGTACTTGAATGCTTGCATCGGATCCGATTTGGGGAGGGGGATCTTGGAGGGATTACAGACCTCGGTCGTGGGGCGAAGACATTGAGGTTTTAATGCCAGAGGAAGCTGCTGCTACCTTCACATGTGGTGCCACAAGGAATACAACCAAGGAAGACAAAGTACATGGGATTCATCGGACAAATATATATTATAATATATATAAAGGATTCATTGAGGTTGGTGTCTCCTTAACTGTCTTTTTAAGTTTTAAGGGGAAAAGAGAGAGCAGCTGAAGCCAGAAACCCACCCAGGTGCATCTGACAGGTGTAAATAGACACTAAACAAAGAAGACAAGCAAATAAATATCTTTGAAATCAGTTTTCAGTCCGTAGATGGAGCCTCCCCACTTCATTGCAATGTGATTGATCGTACGGCGCTTTGGTTTTTCCCCATTTTTGTTCTCTCTTTACGCAAGGACTCATCCTTCCCATCACAGCTACATTTCAGGGAACATGTATATTTAGTAGCTATTGTTAAGTCCTGCATGGCATCGCGGAAGCTTATTTTTCCCGGAGAAGACACGGAGGGAGCTTACCGGAGCTGGAACAGAGAGGGATACTTGGGCCGGAGGACCCAAGCAGGAGGGGGGGGGACAGAGGGACATTTGGGTTTTGGGGGCCCAGACTCTGAGATTTCGTGGAGTGGGACGGGTGATGGGAAGAGAGCGTCAAGCAGACCAACTGACCGACTGACCAACCAACCAGCCGACCAAGGATTTGGTTTACCCAGCTAGTTCTCACTTGCCGGTTCTTATTCTTTTCTTTTATCAGGTTGTTTGACCCTGCCGAATCCATGTCAGAGTTGTGTGTATGAAAAACAGTGTTTAAAAAAAACAGAAAAAGAAAAGTGTTATAAAGACACTGAGCCTTATTGAAAAAAAATATTTATGGAGTCAAATAAAAAAAAGTGAAAAGACCTGACCAGACATTTCTTTTTCCATAAAAAACCCAACAACAACCAACCAAGCCATGAGCTGCCATGAGTTCTGTGTTTTCTCTGGTCGTGCAAACTGTCTTTTGAGACAACAAAGGGCGCTTTTATACGACCTTTAAAATCCGGTGGCAAGTAAAATTCAGACCAGAGATCATGGGGGTTTGTCACTCTTTCTGTGTTGCCACCCCTCCGCACTCCATTGTTCCTGTCTGTGTGAGAGGAGGGAGAAAAAAAGGGAGAAAAAATGCAGGCTCACCTCTGTCTGCTGGTTGAAGCTGCCCCGAGCTGCCCCGTAGTGATTCCTGGCTCTTAAAGGGGCGGCAGGGACAAAAAAAAAAAAAGAAGGCAAGGGAGCCCGGCATTCACAGCTTTACAATGCGCATCGGAAGATTTTTTACCTCCTGGAGGCCAGGTACTTGAAAAGTGCACTGGGACGTGCTTAGGTGGGCGTGGTCATACTTAATTTTTTTTAAAAAGTCCGGAGCTGGTGGGAATACATTTTTAAGCAACGGATCTGGGAGCCCTTTGCCTCGGGTTTTAGGGCTCATATAAAAGGGCCCAAAGTGTGTGTGAAGGGGTAAGGCAGGAGTATTCCCATTTTGTTTGTGGTGGTCTCTCAAAGGGTTACAGCCTTTTCTTCGTCCCTTGATAAGATCCACGCTGGAACTATCACATGAACAGCCAGAACAGATGCTGGATCTTCCAAAAAACCTAAGGTTTGGATGAAACAGTCAGTCAAGGTGGTGTCAACGTATCTGACCTGGTTTGGCATTGTCAACTCACCTCCGTATCCATGTTAGCCACTCACGCCTGGGTCTCGCCTTTGGTCTTTGTTTGCTAGCTGGTCTGGTTGTTTTGCTTACACTCCTTTATTGAGCGCCATTGACCCTGGAGTAATGTCGTTACTCCAAGCATGATTAGGATCCGTTAAGACAAGTGTACCAAAGCATGTTCAGACCCTGTTCTAATAAGAGAAGGGCAATAGTGAAGAGGACCCTGCCATCTCCCACATTTTTACAGAAGGTTATGAGATTACCGGAATGACAACAGAGCTGCGTTTTTCCTCATGCAAGAGGAATGTGAGTGTTTTCTGAAATATTATGCCAAAGTGTGAGAGACCAAGTTTGAAATATCATTTTGGCCCTGGTCCCCAAACGGAGAGCAAAGCAGACAAAGGTCTGTCCATTTTTCTTGGGATGGAGGAGAGGGAGTGATTTCCCCTTTCTTGAGTGTACGTAGACATTTTCTAATATTATAGACGATCTGCTTAATCTGGAAAGGGGCTGTCATCTTCCACACTGCAGCCAAAAACTATGCTTTACAGTTTTGCTTGGCTGCAGATGTGAGATACTTTCATTTCAGTGCACAGGTCCGGGTGAGATCAAGTTCACATTACTAAGATCAGCCCGTTGACATTGTGATGTGTGCTTTAGAGTCCATCTTGACTTGAGGGGAACGTAGTTAGGCTGGATAAGATCCATCTTACCTGGATCAAAGCTTTAAAGCTATCCCTTGGGCTGCAGTTATGTTGTCGGGAGAAATTTGGGGACCAGAGGGTTTACAAAAATGGTTTTCATTTGGTTAATTTGCATTTGGAATTCATTCCGAAGACAAAGAGAAGCTGTTTCTTAATGGGGCCACAAAGCTCAAGGGGGTGACTGGACTGAATCTGGTCCTTCAAGATGCTGGAGTTTGCTTTGATACTTCAGAGGTTATAAATACAAAGCAGTTTGGAGGATCCAGGAATGAAGGACAGGTGAGCAACACTGAGAAGCAAAGTCAGGAGGAAACCTGTCCTGGAAAGCCAACAATTAAATTGCACAACCCCCAATGACGGAAGCCAGGCTAGCAGTGGGTAAGAGCTTTCTCGGTGCACTGGAGATTGTGCAGCAGTCAATACCATGGTGTTTCACACCCTCCATCCAAGGCCAGACCCCTTCATTCCCCCTGTTTTTATGTTTTTCCCCTCACCTGTAAATATATGCCAATGCTTTGAAATATTTGGATGCAAATCACACCATGTTTTCTAATTTCTGTTGGGGTGTATGCAGCTTGACTAAAAGGATAATGGAAACACAATGAAAATGACAGGGTTCACAGACACTGGTCCAGTCTTCATTTGCCTACACTGACAACCGGCATCACGTATGCCTTAGGTGCATTGGGTTGGAATAGACCGCTCCTCCAGACCATTGGGGCAGACTCCTGATCCCTTCCGCACCACTCTCCAGAGTTTAAATAAATGATAACTAGCCTGCAATAGATAGAGACAAACTTTCACATTTTGAAGGAAGAGGGGTTCTGCCCTCTTGGCCTACCTGCCAAAATTGTCAAATATGTTCCAATATAAGATGACAAGGACCAAGAGATCGGTGGTGAATAGCAGCAACAGCAGAAAAGAAGCTGCAGTGAGTTTGCTTGCATGAAAAACACTCCCACGCATTTTAGTTCGGTGGTGGGGTGGGGGGCTGAGGCAACCCAATTGTGAAAAGTTTCAGAAAGAAATGCACATTTGCAATTTCACTCACAGTGGACGTTTCGTAATACTTCATCCTAATGTATAAGAGCGAATTGTGAAGATTTGCATCCTGGTCGTATCCAGCAGATAAGATGGTAGAATCATTTCTCCATGCTCTGCTGTGAAAAACAAATGTGAGCACACGCCTGTGAAAAGATTGACAACAGAGCAGGGCTGGTACAAACATCGCCATCTGTTTACACTCCCACTGGCTTCTAACATTTCTGCTGAGCTAAATCAGGGAGGCATCATTCTGCAAGGGTTAGGAGCAGAGATTTAATTGGGGGGGGGTCTTAATTTCCAGGAGAAACAACAGCCTGTATTCTGTTCATAAGCCCAGCCAAAAGGAGACTACCCCACTGAAAAGAACAGGATTTGCCCAGCTGATCAAGGGCAGAAGGAGCCACCAGCACCACAGACTCTCCTGGGTGTGGGTAACAGGACACTGTCCAATGTTTGCAAAAGAAGTCCTGGTTAAGAATGATCATAAAGTCCTTCCTTTGGATTATGTTTCCCCCTTGCATGAGAGAAGAAAAGGCCTCAGGCGGTCTTTCTTTGGGGACAGACATAGTATCATCCAATCACAGCTACACTAATTCCTTGGAGACTGTGTGTCTGTGTGTGAGGGAGAGAAACACACACACAGAGAGAGATGGCTGTTAGAAGTGCGATCTGAATCATTCTGCAGCCCGAGTGTTGTCGGGGTCGTCAGATCTCTGAAAAAAGGACAAGAGATAAATGCTAGCAATAAACAGAATGATTGAATGCAGCGGAATTGGCGACAGACTGAATAGGCCTGGAAATTCACTGTACATGATTTTAGACTTCATTCATATGTATTTTACCTGGGAGTAAAGCCCCCTTGGTAACCATGGGGATTTCTGCAGAAGAAAACCAAATAAGGCCATGCTATGTTTTCTTTGGGAACCTGGTTGTGATAGAAACGCAACACCAAAATGAGATACATTTGTGTATTTCCCACACACACAACACACACACACACACCATGCTAAAAAATAGCCTGAAATGCTCAAACGATGAGCTGTTTCCAGCTTTCGTCACCACAGCTGAACGGTTTCCTTCATAGCAACCACAGCGTGACGGCTGGTTTCTAAGGAAGGAAAATTTGTTGAAATTTGCTGAAGGGCAGCGGACGGGGGAGGAACGAACAAACAAACACAGGTTGTCTCCAGGTGGTTATGTAACAAAGCTCCCTCTAAGCTTCCCTCACAAAAGACCAGCAGCAAATTCGTACGGATGCACAGAAGCACAACGTATACGCACGTCCAGTATACGCACATCTGCTCCTGTGCGTATACTGGACTTGGCCATGCCAGCACATCATATGCCATTGTTCTGTTCTCTCACATGCTGTGTGGTGATGTTGCCACAATTGGGATGAGAGCTCCTTTGGTGTAGAAGGGGGGGGGCTGGAAACCAGATGAATCAAATATGTCTTTCACACAGGATATCTTACATTCCATCGTAGGCAGTGACAGGGGAAAGTGTGAGCCCACTGTCAGTCTGGACAGGCAATACAAGAGCCAGAAGTGTCATGGCTCCCATGTCCTTGAACCAATGAGTCCACATTGATGTTTTAAATCGGAACTTTAAAGGAGCTCTCCAGGGTAGCCAGACATGAGCACCAAAATTGCTTCAGCACCTTGGAGAGTTCCCATGTTTTTCAAGCTGATGCCAACTCACTGTCCCTATGATGCCCGGCTCATCAGGCAATATTGGCCCCAGAAACCTGATGCAATCAATATAAGCCAAGCATATAATTTGGGCTGTGATGTAAGCAAAGGAAACCTCATAAGCACAACTGCTTCTGGACTGGAAATGGAATGGAAATCATATATTCACCGCAGAAATGTCACAGTCCAGAATCAAGTTGGCAAATCACTTCATCAGGAAAGAATGAGGGTAGAATCAATGGCTTGACCAACAGAGTTGGGAAAAGTTCCTTTTATTACAGTGGCTTAAGCCTGCAACTTGGAAGCTGGGATGAAACACATGTTCCCATCTTAATGGGGAAGGAGGTGTACCACAAAGCCCTATTTGGGGCTCAGCAATTCCTAATGTGCCATCAAGTTGATTCTGATTTACAGTGACCCTTTCCAAGGTTTTCCAGGGAGTGAATGCACATAACTCGTTTCTCATTCCTTCCTTCCAGGGATGCCCTGGGTCTGTGGAGCTGGCCCAAAGTTACTCAGGCTGGCTCTTCTCCCCAGAGGCACAAATGAGGGTTCGAACTCCTAGCCTCTGGCTCTGCAGCCAGAGACTTAACCATGAAGCTATTCAGGATACCATAAGATCCCATCTCACCCTGGGTTGTGCAATACAAAGCCTGCTTTGGGATGGATCCAGACTTAGTCACTGAAATCAGCCAGGCTTACATGGCTGGTAAAATTCACCACTAATTCCAGTAACCCCACTTTTAAGTAAGGCTATGTTAAGTGAGAAGGACAGATGTTGGAGCAGAGGCTTCAGGACTTTGGCCACCTCACGAGGAGAGAGGAGTCCTTGGAAAAATCCCTGATGTTGGGAAAGATGGAAGGCAAAAGGAAAAGGGGACGACAGAGAATGAGAGGGTTGGACTGTGTCATCGACACAACCAATATGGATTTGACCAAACTCTGGGAGGCAATGGAAGACAGGAAGGCCTGGCAAGCTCTGGTCCTTGGGGTCATGAAGAGTCGGACATGACTGAACAAAAAAAAGTTAAGTGAGATGTTATCTGTTCGTAAACATGACATTTGTGAGATGAGACTCTCCAGTGTGATTCCAGTATTCAGGAAATATAGACAAGAAAAATGGGGAGGTTCTTCCGATCCCCATGTCTACCACTAATGGAGCAGAGATAGGGTGCAGGTTCCAACTTGAAAACAAGCCAGACCTTGGAGAGCGAAGTTACATGTTTGCATTATAGCAGCCCCAGTGCTCCATTCAGCATTGAAACTAGCTGATGGGAGGGGTCTGGTAGCTAAGGGCCAGAAATGGTACATGCACAAATTCTCTAAACTCCCATGGTGAACTTGGGTCCTTCCAGGGCAGAGAGATGACCCCGAGTCAAGCAGTGCAGTTACAGTAGGTGTCAGCAGGTGGTGCTGGAACATACCAGTTCACTTTTGTTCACACAAACAAAGCTTGATGCTCATCCGCTTAGTGTCAGGTGGTTATATTTTAAAGATGAACTATAGAAGTATGCTTTTGTTTCAATAGAATAATGTGGAAGCTACCCATGGAGATCTTCCCAGGTTCGTACATAGCAGCGATTCCTCAACTTTGGTCCTCAGGTGGTTTTGGGCTAAAACTCCACAACGCCTTCATCACTAGCTGTGTTGGCCAGGATTTCTGGGAGTTACAGTCCAAGAACATCCAAGGAGCAAGGTTGAGAACCACTGGCATATAGTCAAGAGTAGAGAAAAGGCCTTGCAGATGTTTTGGGTCGTAGGACAAATTCTCAAGCTGAGGTGTCAACTTCGGGCAGTCATTTGCAATGTGTCTGTGAAGATTCTCAGTCATCCAGGTGAGGCTCTCTGGAAGTTGAGTCATGGCAACTGGACTTCTTTTCTTGAGTGATCGAAAGGTTTCACTGGTCATCCAAGCAGCTTCATCAGTCATTTGCAATGGTTGTGCCACTCTTTCGCCAAATATCTCTTGACATCAGCAAAGAAGCAGGTGGAGAGAATGAGAGGAAAAAAATGTTTTGTTTGTTTACCAAGCTGTGAGAATTATGTCTCATTTTAAATCGACCGCTGATTCAATGAATCCAGTTCAGCTTCAGAATATCTATCACATACAGGCCTAGATTTAGTCACCTGACATATTTACACCATTTCCCCATGTATAAGACTATATTTTTGTCTAAAATAGTTAAACTAAAAACAAAATGATTTGCTATGCTATAAAATGGCTCCCCTGGGTCCTAAAGGCACTAAATTTGGTGGGTTCGTATCCACTCGGTTCTACTTTTGCTTCCCTTTGGAAAAGCACAGGCAGTCAGGGTCATAAATTTTCTCTTGCTCTTTCAGATTGCGAAACTGGGGTTTTATTGCTTTATCACTTAGCAAGCCTTCCAAACAATACCACACCTCAACTCCCCTCCTTTGCCTTTCATAGCACAGAGAGGCTTGAGTTTAAATGACAATTTTCCCTCTTCCTCTTTTTCCATGGGGGACCCACTTTGGAGTTCAATAACTCATCCCCCTGAACCCCAAACCTCTCCACATTTGGAGGGCTTAAAAGGAAGAATCTAAGGAAGCTACTCTCCAAATTTGTTACCTCTAGGACAAATCATTTCGTTTTTATATCCAAAAATGATGGTTCATTTAGAGCCTTTTCACACGACCCCTAAGATCTGCTGGCCACTTAAATTCGGACCAGAGATCTTGGGGGTTCGTTGCTCTTCCTGCGTTCCCACCCCCTCCGCACTTCCTTGCTCCTGTCTGCGTGAGGGGAGGGAGAAAAAAAGAGAGGAAAAAATGCAGGCTCACCTCCGTCTGCCGGTTGACCACCCCGAGCCCCGTCGTCCTCGTCTTCCTGATTCTGGTCTCTTAAAGGGGCGGGGGGTAAAAAACAACAACAAACAGAAGCGAGGAGAGCCCGGCACTCACTCCTTTAAATCCGGATCAGGGATTTTCACCCCCGGAGAGCAGGTACCTGAAAAGTGCGCTGGGACACGCTTAAGTGGGCGTGGTCGCACTTAATTTTCTGTAAACTCCGGAGCTGGTGGGGAAACAATTTTAAGCTCCGGAGCTGGGAGCCATTTGCCGCAGAGTTTAGGGGTCGTGTGTAAAGGCCCTTAGTTTCATCACAAAATGCCTTCTACCATTTTGTTTCATAACAAAATGATTCATTATGTAACAAAATGATGAAACAGCATTTCGTTTTTCATTTTGTGCCCATCTCTAGTCCCCTGCCCTTGCAGAGCACCTGAATTCCAGTAAATCTAACCCCCCCAAATGATGATCTGTCCATCATCTCCACACCCAGATCCCCAACATCCCTTGCCCAGTAAACAAATATGCCCCCCAAAAGGCCCCAAACAAATCTTGACGAATTTTGAAGCTTGCTTTATTCAAAGAAAAATGGAAGCTACAATTCTGAGGAACGTGCCTTCTGTAACTAATCCGTGTGGCCTTTCTCTGCTTCCAGTGAATCGAGGCAGATGCACCCAAGAGCTTCTCGGCTGCCGTGTGCATTTCCTGATTCATAATATCTGGTATTCTTTGGTGGTGGTGGTGGTGGAGGTGGGGAAATCAGAGACCTGTTTTGTGACCCCTCTTTCTGGGCAACTTGCCCATTCTTCTTTTATTTTGTTGGCCTTCTACCGCTTTCTGCAGCTCCAGAGCCTGAAGCCTGAAGTGGAGCTGAAACTAATTTGGGAGGACATTTATTCCCCGCTGCTTAAAACACTTTTTAATTATTATTACTAATTGCACCAAACAGAGCTGCAAAAGACTCGGGTAGGTGGGGGGGCTTCCTATATCTGACGCTGCCAAACACCCCCCCACCCCACCCCCATCTTATTCATGCATATTAAGAGCAGAACAAGACAAGAAGAGAGAGGACTCTACTGCACGTATCTTGTAGTTGTAAAAAGGTGGTACAAGATTCTTTCTTGTTCTCTTTAAATGGGGGATAATCCAACCAGAAATGTGGAAAGCCAACCTGAAAAGGCTGAGCCAATGTTCGGCAAGAGGAGTCTTGGATGTAAAATCTCAGTCTTCCTCCTTTGAAATTCCCCTGGCAGGAACAGGGGGTCTGGGTCAGCTAAGCCTCAAAGCTGTCCAGTCTAGGCCTAGGTGATCCATAAGGTGGACTAGACTACAAGACAATGGACTGGAGCTCCAGAGAATTTATTTAAAAAAATTTTCCTAGTAGTAGCACTGCTGGTGTTTTCCACCTTTTGCATTTTCCATTTCTCAGAGTGACACTTCCGACCTATATTTGTTTGCTTATTATTCTCAGCTTTAATATTGCTTTGCTTTAATGATCTAAGATGCCTCTTCACACTAATTGCTCTCACCTTTAACCAAACGTTGTCTCCAACTTTAAATGTTGCTCTTCAGTGCTGCAACTTGGGTCTTTTTTCAGGGAGAAATATGGGGTAAAATATATATTAAATAGTATTAATTAAATAATAGCATATCCAAGGTCTTCGCTCAGACCCAGCACTTAGGATAGTGGTGGCAAACCTTCAGCATGCCAGATGCTTTGGACAACAACTCCCACAGTCCTTTGCCACTGGTAATGCAGGCGTGGAATTCTGGGAGTTGTGGCCCAAAACATCTGGAGGATGGTCTTTTATTTGGGCAGCTTCTTGGGTGAAATTCTCCTTCGGAAGCTGCCTTTTGTTGGATGGGCTGCCCCATGACATGAGGTTCATTGAAAAAGATCTAGAACCCTAAGAAGGCAGATCAGGAACCCGATTATCACCATCCAAGGCCAGAGCCTCATCCCAGCAATCTCATAACTAAGCTGGCTGCCACCTTGAGCTGGGTCCTATGATGACTCTGTTTCTCATTCTAGTTCTGGCATTTGTGTCCATTATTGTATCTCAACCTTTAAGTTAGCTGACACATCTTTTTAAAAAAAATATATATGATTTTTTGACATTTGCAAAAAAACGGGGGTTGTTTTTTGAGGTGGTTTTTTATTTTTTATTTTCTGGTGGCTATATTTGTTGCTGTTGTGATGTGTGGTCAAGTCAGAACTAACTTACAGCGACCCTAATAAGATGTTTCAAAGTGAGTGAGGATTCTAAGCCAGAGATTTGCCAGTTCCACACCCCCTGCAATTTTTTAGGATGTGTTTTCACACAGATTGCTAGCCATCCTGGAGTCCTGTGAGGAAGGGCAGGAGATAAAGCAGCTAAATAAAAACACAAAATGAAACAACTTCTTATTTTCAAATAGGAAACCGAGTTGTGTGACCGACAGCAAACCCCCCCCCCCAATGATCTCCGTCACTTCTTCCCCAGGAAACACAATATTTTTCAAACGCTGGAAGCAACCGCTGGTTTTAAATAACCTTTCCCATCTAGCTCAAGGGAGGCTCGTCCGGCCAATTTCAGTGGGATTTCTTCCAGTTTCACACCAAAATGTCGCCAACAACTAAATTCAGGGCAGTCACATTTTTTGTCATCATAACTTGCATCTCACCCAGGGCTCCTGTCCTTCGTGGTTCCAGGGACTGGAGGATTCCATGATTGGCACTAGCTCCTCTTCCGGCAGGTTCTTAAATTTATTCGGAAAATTGGGACTTTCCCAACGTAATTCCTTGATCCCTTTGCTCTGTCACAAAGTCAGAAGTCAGAGATTTATGAGAATGAAAAAATCTTCTCTGAGTCCTTCCCAGCCTGTTTTGGCTTGTTGGTTTGTTCCCAGTTCAGGAAACCAGGAAAGGGTTGAATCTATAAAAAATTAACCTA
>JAHTLZ010000288.1:5679591-5702821 GCA_023846285.1 Phrynocephalus versicolor
CTTTCTTTCTTTCTTTCTTTCTTTCTTTCTTTCTTTCTTTCTTTCTTCCTCCCTCCCTCCCTCCCTCCCTCCCTTCTTTCTTTCTTTCTTTCTTTCTTTCAACCCCCTATTGAATCAGACAAAAGGGGGAGGAAATTAAGGTGATGTCAGGAGGGCAGCCATTAGAGTTACCGCAGAAGAATAATCAGGCTGCTGATGCATTTCCCTCATTAGATTAGAAACTTGAGGGTAAGGTTAAAAAAAGAAAAAGAAAAAGAAAAACAACCACCACTAACAACTATGAAGGTCAAATTTACTATGAGGGGCAAAGACCGGTGATTCATTTTTCCTTATTCTTTATTGTTAACTTTTCACCTTGAATGGCGAAGAATCAAGATGGAGACAGGGGAGGATATTGTGTGTGTGTGTGTGTTTTTTTTTTTTTTTAAATCCTGCCTGGGTAAGACGTTAAATAATGCTAAATGCATCTTTAAAAGCTGCCCCCCCTGCCTGAACAGAAGGAAAACGAGGGCCTTTGTGTATACTTAGGAGACTGGAAGGGGCCAGAGCACCAGCAGTAGTCACAGATAAAGGAATTCCGTCCATTGTTCCTTGTCGATACGGGACTTCCTTTGGCTAAGCAGTAAATAGATTCAGGGCTGTTGTGCAGAGAGTGGCTCTGGGGTAAAGGTGGAGATGAAATGGCCTGGGCCTCAAGAGGCAAGTCAGTCCCACCTCTGGAGCCACCATCTCTAGGTTCTCCAAGTAGAGTCTGGAGCTTCCCCAGTGTTTCTCCGAAATCCATTTGGGGTCAAATCCAGCGGTTCATCTCGGCTCCAAGAGGACTCAGCTGCAGCAAAACAGGAAGACCCAACATGAGATGGATTGACGACCTACAAGTAGTGACAGCCTTGAGTTTGGAAGAGCCAAACGGGGCCGTTGAGGGACGGGACCTGTTGGAGACTTCTCATTCGTAGGGTTGGCATAAGCTGGAGGTGGCTCAAAGGCACAGAAAAGGAGACCTGTTGAGGGACTTCCTTAAATGTGGATTTAACAATTAGATGTGCTTCATTCGGTGGCAGAAACCCTGTCACGGAAAGCTGGTAGTGTCATCCCAAGTGGAAAATCGCCCTCCTCTATAAGGCAATTTCAGAGGGCCAGTGCCTTGCACAAAACACAACACAGATCATGCAGCTCCCAAAATCGCCACAGAAAGCCTTTGATCAGGAGCTATAGGCCGTGGCTGGTGAGGTCATCACCATCGCACCCATGGATTTCAGCCAGGGAGTCTGATTGAGTTGGGACTGAACTTTCTAGAGGGACTCACAATAGGACTGACATGCAAATACAGATACGACAGCCTATGAATATTTGGTATGAAAAGCAAAGCAAAGTGTTCTGCTTATATACCACTCCATACCACTTCAAGTGGTCTTTGGGCGGTTTACAGGTTTTTAAAATTACAGTATGCAGGCTACACATTTGGGGCGGCCCGCCCCAGGAGGCGGGGGGGGCATTTTACCGACCTTGGAAGGATGTAAGGCTGAGTCAACCATGAGCCGGCTACCTGGGATTGAACCCCAGGTTGTGAGCACAGTTTTACCTGCAGTACAGGCATTGAACCACTGTGCCACGTATATCCCATCCCATATTATATTGCACACCACATTCTGCTGCTGTATGTCTGACGAAATGGACATGTACTCCATGAAATGTTACATTAAAATATGAAAGTTAGTCTTTAAGGTGCCACATTGTTTTTGTGTCTTTTGTTTTTCTTTGATTTTGCCTGGAACTTTTAGCTGCAAACATAAAAGCTAGATGTGTAAGTCTGGGGCTGTTGGGTTGGAGATGATGGAGGTTGTAGTCCAAGAAGTAACATTTTCAAGTTCTGGAGAATATTTTGTTTTATTTGTTCCATGGTATGTATGCCCCATGGTGATTCTCTCTCTTTGGAGTAGAAGTCACTGGAGCCCAAGTTGACCTCTGAAAAAGTAACTTTTCCAGGGTGCATGCCTGTAGGAAAAAGATGCAGAGGAGAAAGTTTGGGGTAATAGCTCTACAGTGAGAAAGGCAGCGGCTTCAGAGAGGAGAAGATATGAAGGCAGACCAAGTTCTGTGCACATATTTTCTAGGTAATCAAAGATTCTGCAAATATTAGCTACATTGCACCAGCCTTTTTATCATCTGAGGGCTGCAAACTGCTTTACATTTAGAAACATTCAGGTGATTGGCTAAGAAGTACTGCCTCAAAACATTTTGCTGACTGAGGCAACAAACACAGTGTGGTTTGCTAATTTCTAGTCCTTGATCAGAGTCCAGCAAGACCGGAAATGGTATCTGACTTCCACTCTGCATTTCCCACGATATCTGTGGGAAGCAGAAGAAGCCCACGAGATACACACAGAAGTCAACCTCGTCCCTGCCTGCTCTGATTGAATGAGATGCACTATAATCCTGTTCAAATGATAACTTCTAGTCAAGTTATAAAACTCACTTCTGGCTCGGTTTCTGCAGTACTTGCCTACGGAGCATTTTTGATGCTAGTCGGTCCCATCTGTGGTTTGTCTGTGCAGTAGCCCATAAGCAGTCACCTGAGTTTGATTTGGGGCTGATTGATGCTTGGTTCTGGGTAACATCTGGATGAATTCTGATGTTAGTTTTCAGGAAGAAATTCCACGGCGGTCAAGGACGGAGCTGTCAAACGTGATACCCGGAAGCATGGTCTGGGGCCCAGTAATGCAGCTGAATGCACAGTCTTTACAACAGGGATTTATGTTTGTTTATAGCATCAATAAAGCTTCATCTTCGGCATTTGCGAATTGAATTTTCTTTATCGGAGCTAAGAGGCTTTTGCTTTTTCTATCTTCCTCTGCTTCCAACATTCTCTTCTCTGACATCCTTTGAAAATGAACAATGGGACTGGCTTTAAGCTGATCTGCTTCGGACAAGTAATCAAGAAAAAGCATTAGACCTAGAAGTTAGAAAGTGCTTTTTTAAAAAGTAATGTGAGGGAGGGAGAAAAGTTACTCCCAGCCTGTTAAACAGATCTCAGACTCCTGTGACTCTGTGTGGCCTCCTCCAGCCGCTTGACAAATGCACCATGTCACCTTTCACATTGGAATCTTGGATTTGGAATAGATTTGTTGGTTCGAAATCTACTCCCATCTCAACTGTCTTTTTCCCAACAACCTGGTCTTACATTACCTCCGTCCTCCTAGGCTGGTCTCGACAACAAGTGAGTTGTTGATATGAGTTACTGGACTGTTTCAGAACCGATCGATCAATAACCAGGTGTGTGTTTGCTTTTCCCTTGCCTCACACAGATATTCTGGGACCACAAAAGCTGTTTGTGGCACCCTTAAAAATATTTTTGATGGGAAGGAATTAAGAGCAGTGGCGCAGAGCCTCGTGGTGCAGTGGTTAAATGTCTGTCCTGGAGGTAAAACTGTGCTCACAATCCGAGGTTCAATCCCAGGTAGCAGGCTCATGGTTGACTCAGCCTTCCATCCTTCCAAGGTCGGTAAAATGAGTACCCAGCTTGCTGGGGGGGGGGGGCAATGTACAGCCTGCATACTGTAATTTTAAAAACCTGTAAACCGCCCAGAGACTACTTGAAGTGGGATGGAGTGGTATATAAGCAGAACACTTTGCTTTGCTTTTCATACCAAATATTCATAGGCTGTGGTATCTGTATTTGCATGTCAGTCCTATTGTGAGTTCCTCTAGAAAGTTCAGACCACTTTTTTGCTTTCATACTCTTGGGGATGAGCCAAGGCTGCTGCTGGCAGACAGTGAGGAAGAATGCAATTTGGCCGGGAGGCTGGCTTGCCACTGCAAAGGGCCTCCATGACTATACCCGTGATGCCCACCGTCAAAGCAACCTAAATACCTGCCAAAGCTCCAAAGCACCACCGGCAGGATGCACAAATAACCCCTGGCCATGCACAAATTCCTTTCTCTCTCGACCTCAGGGGAGCTGCAGATCTTGTCAGGGAAAGGCACCAACTTCGCTTAGAATCGTAGAATCCTAGAGTTGGAAGAGACCTCAAGGTCCATCCAGTCCAACCCGCTGCCATGCGGTAACCCCATCACAGTATTTCTGACAGATGCCAATCCAGCCTCTGCTTAAAAACCTCCAAAGAAGGAGACTCCACCGCCCTCCTTTGGGGCAGCATATTCCACTGCCAAACAGCTCTAACCATCAGGAAGTTCTTCCTAATGTTCAAATGGAATCTCTTTTCCTGCAGTTTGAAACCATTGCTCCAAGTCCTATTCTCTGAAGCCATGGAAAACAAAGTAGTTACCTCTTAAATATAATGACATCCTTTCAAATGTTTAAACATTGGCTACCATATCCCCTATCAGCCTTCTTTTATCTTTTTACCTGCTCCCTAAGCCACACTTCATAAGACATTTCTTCCAGACCCTCCTCTGGACTCATTTGAGGTTGCCAAGATCTTTTTAAAATTGAGGTGTGCAGAACTTTACAACCCATATGATCCATTTCTGCTCTTAAAACTGTTGCAAATGGGTTCCTTCTCCTTAATCAAGAGCTGCTGTTTGAGCTGCAAGGAAAGATCTGAGCCAGAAGCGTAGAAAAGGGTATACAAAAGAGAACACCTGTTCTCTGAATTTGGGAGGTAAACTTCCCTCTTCTGGGTGAGGACAAAAAAAGAAAGGTCCATCCTAGTTCTGTGAGAAGGTGAGAGGTTTCGTAGCAGTTTCACATTTCAGCTCTTTTCTGTGAAACAATCATGCAAATGCTTTTTGCGGCAGCAAGAAGGGGGGACCATTGTCTTTTGCACTAAATGGAAGATGGTTGATGTGTGTCTAGTTTTTTAAAAGCCACAATGCATGATTTTTGCACATGTTTTTGTGCAAAAGAAACGAAAACAAAACCCACATAGGTTTGGTTTTGCCTAGGCCTGCTTTACCCACCTCCACTTTCCAACAATGGCCCTCGGTTCTCAGGAGTTTTATGGCTAGAAGGCTTTTCTCGCCCAACCCAGAGAGGCTGGCCCATTCTGTGTGCCAACCCTGGTCCTGGAGAAATGCCCTGCCTGAGTGCCACATGCTGCTTGACCTCACGGCACATTGAATTGGCCCTGTTTAGCCTGGAGAAAAGAAGGCGGAGGGGCAATACGATTGTGCTTTAGAAATATCTGAAATATTGGGCTCCAAATATTTGAAAGGCCATCATACAGAGGAGAGGCAGTTGTCCCAGAGTGCAGGGCATGCAACAATGGGCTCAAGTTGGGAGAACCCAGCTTTCGACTGAATAGCAGGAAAAATTTCCTGACTGTTCGAGCGGTACAACAATGGAACCTCAAAAGATGGTGAGTGCTCCAATGCGTTCAAGATTTGGAAACCCCCTGAGCAGATATGCTTCGGTTTGCATTCCTGGGTTGGATTTGATGGCCTCATAGTCCCCTTCTAATTTCACCATTCTCTTGTCCTTGGCAGTGTTGTTTCACGGGCCCGGCTTGTTGTATAGTAAATAGGTGAAGCGCTTCGCCAGCGTGGAGCAGATTCTTCTCTACAGCTTTGCCAGCAGCCAAATTCCTCCCGAGCCTGCCCTCGACGATGTTATGTCACAGCTGGGGTCCAGCTGAACAAACGATCAGGGGAATGTGGGGTCGGGCGAGGCAAGCGCAAAAGGAGGGGTTGGTGAGAGGAAGGAGCCTGCTGCTGAAGCCTTCTCCTGATGCCTCCTTCTTTCTCCCCATGCTCTGGTGTCCAGCTGATAAACCTGGACTTGAAGGAAGTGTGTGAATCTGATGTAGGGGATCCCAAACACACTAGAAGCTTGGATTCTGGAGGAGGTGGTGGAGGCCTGAAAGGCCGAGCATGCTGGCTTTGCTTCTCTCTTCACAAAAGGCACATCTTGACCATAAATCAAAAGATTGCACTGGGAGGGGATCCTTTTGCTGGGAGTAAGCTCTATTAAAGCTGCCTTTACATGCTCATGGGAATTGCTCCAGCCCAGCTCTGAAAAAGAGTTGCGTTCTTTCATCTTTCATGCTTCAAAAGGGGCCTCTAGGTACATTGTTTGCTCCTGCAATGTGGAGCCATGTGCACCTCTGAAGAAATATTGTGGTATATTCTCCAAATCTGCTGAGGTGTTGGTCGCCCTCTATTCAGCACTGTTTGGGACTCATTGAGAGCACCATGTCTGTTCTGGACACCACAATTCAAAAAAAGATATTGGCAAACTCGAGAAGACCAAGGTAGCTCTACAGAGGAGGGTGCAGGATCTATCCTTGATAATCAGAGTACAGGGCATGTCATAATGCGGGTCAAGCAATAGGAAGTCAGATTCAAGCTGAATGTCTTAACTGTTAGAGGAGTATGGCAATGAAACCCGTGATCTCGGGAGGAGATAAGGTCTCCAATTCTGGAGGCATTCAAGGGGAAATTGGTCAGCCTGTTTGTCAGATCTGCTTTGACTTGGATTCCTGCATGGAACAGGGAGTACAGGGACTAAATGGCCTTAGAGGTCCATTCCAGCTCCATGTGTTGTATGATTCTATGATTGTGCCATTTCCATATGTACTCTGTTACATATGCCATTCGGTGCACAAAAGAAATCCTTCTAGTTATGAGGACACCAACTTCCCTGGACAGATGGACACCATCAGAGCTTGATACAGTTCCTTTTTTGACTCTATCCCCTATTTACAGCCACAGAGTCCTCTGGCTTCTGGGAGCTGTGTTTAAAAAGGAACTTTCCGTGCTGGTGAACACAAGCACTCTAAACAAGGGTTGTAAGTTTTTTCAGGCTTCAACCATTAATTACTGAAACCTGGTAGTTAAGTTAGGTGGCAAGGAGACCCATCTACTTGGTGTCAAGGCAGTAAGATACTGGCAGGGACATACTTTTTTTGAGGGGGTGGACTCTAAGTTGTAGTTGGTGGATCTCAAGCTTCTAGCAAACGAACAAAGCTGAGCCTCCAAACCTGGCATCCATGCAACCTGCTCTGAATGTACAACTTGCACCATTCCTGGCCACCAGCAGTTCTGGCCGGGATGAGCAGGAGCTCTCAACATCTAGAGGGGGGACTACTTCAGAGACAATTAGCCATTAGTCACCACACAATCTCCTTCTCAGCAAGGATGTTGTAGTCTACAACTTGTTGAATCTATGGAGTCCAGAAAGCAGGGGTGGGGGAGAAGGGGCCTGAATTTGCAGAAGGAAGTTTCATTGTATTGTTCTCAGAAGTTGGCTCACACACTTCTGTTATTCACTCCTCCGCTAATTCGCAGATTAATCACAACAATTGAGTTCCGAAGCTAATTGTTGGGCACATCTGGACCACAATGGGGATCAGGAGAGTAATCTGATTTGCAGCTTCCTTCGGCCACAGGGAGGTTTGTTTTTTTATGAAGTATGACCATAGAGCGAGGGAGCTTTGTGTGTGTGTGTGTGTGTGTGTGTGTGTGAGAGAGAGAGAGAGAGAGAGAGAGATGGCTCAAGCCAAGTGGCCATGGCAGCCACTGTGTGTGTGATTCCCAGAAGCCATGGACAGAATCTCTCACAGCCTGGACCACACAGAAGAGTGACTTTTGTAAAAAGGTGCCAACTGCAATGTATAATTTGACCCCACATCACCAGCAGAGCCTAGCAACATTCTCTCCCCCCTCCCCAGACTACTGCTCCTTGCTCTGTTTACAAGTGAGCAGAGATGAATGGAAATGAAAATATGAACCAGGAAGTTCATAGGAAACCACTGGTTCCTTGGTTTGGGTTCATCCATACTAGAGAACCTGAACTGGCCCAAACCAAAAACATTTTTAATCATTTACCCAAACTTCTTTGTTTGGTCCTGCACACCTACAGCTCACCTCCTTCCCGTTGAGCCATGAACTCCTTACCTGCTGCTCTGCCACCACCATCTTGGGAGGCAGCTTGAGTGGCTCAATAATAACAATTTAAAAATATCAACCCCCAAATGCCCACTTGTCATGGCCGAGAGGTGGGTGTATGCACAGAGGCAGCCATCTGGGAGCCAACCGGACTGCCTGCCACCCAGAAAATGGAAATTAAAAAATTCCCAAAGATACCAATGGACCAATTTGTGCTTTGTTCAGGAAAGATTTGGAAGTTCACGATTCACAGACTCCAACAAACCACGAACCATGAAGAACCAGTTCATGCCTATCTCTACCACCAAGATTGCACCAAATTAGAAGAGGGGGGTGTTTCTGGTGTGTGTGTGTGTGTGTGTGAATGCTTATTCTCGCAACATGGCTATTGGCTTTACTGGGTGGCCATTAGGGATCGCAAAAAGTAACACCTTCCATCCCTACAAACAGCGAACAAAATCTTGACTGTATGTCGTTCCCTGCCAACTTCTCTTTGTGAATATGCCATGGAAACGAGGGAGCCACAAGGGGCAGTGCTTAGCCAAGCAATAATCAGCATCGGCAGCCAGCCCCCTCCCCCTATTTATTTGACTGTGTAGGCAGCGATCAGCATGGAAGGAGCAACTCCTAATTAACGAGGAGTTTTCAGATGGCACAAAGAGGTAATTGAAGGGGTTATTGCAAAACGTTGCTGCTGATTAGGGGCGGAAGCTGCCATGACCCCATGACAGTCGAACAGGAAAAGGCTATTCAAGTGGATAGCAGGAACTCAGGATATTTCAGGTTCTCTGGGGAGGCCATATCTTATCTTAAAGCAACGGGTTTCCCTCTTCACAAAAACACACACCAAACGTATTTAGACTTGGAGGTAGTTGATGGTCCCTGAGCTTGGGATAGTGGTGGTTGGTTGGTTGGTTGGTTGGTTGGTTGGTTGGTTGGTTGGGGGTGGGGGATATTTATGATGACATCTATTGTGTTCACACCCAGGCCTGGGGTTTGTGTGAAATGATTTTTTGAAATGAACAAAGGAGATTTAAGGTGGGTCCTGCTGGTTTAGACCAAAGGCTCATCTAGTCCAGAACATGGTGTGTGTGTGTGTGTGTGTGTGTGTGTGAAGGCTCCTACAACTCCCCAGCCATGTTCAGTTGGGGATTGTCAATATTGTGGTCAAAAGCATCTCTGATCTTGTCCAATCTCCTTGTTCTTGTGATGTTCAATCATGAGCTTCTGGACTGGAAAGCCTTCAAGGAGGACATGATGGTGGCAATCACTTTCTCCTGTTCTCCTTCCTCAGCAGGTGGCATGCAGTCTTGGGGTTTGGGGCTTGTATAGCTATCATGGCAAGAAGCCTCTAGGATGTTTATCTTCTCCGGTAGGGATTAGCAGTATCTTCTCTGGTAGGGATTACAACCTTCACGAGAAATCAGTGGCTCTTCCGTTTAAGCTTGGGTGGAATCTCAGCTCTTCACACCAGGCCTGGACAACCCAAAGGTAGAAGACAGTCGATTTTGCCATTTTCTTCCATGGCTTCACTCAATAAGTGAGGCTGAGTGGAATGAATCCCAAACATCTCATTATTCTTGAAGAAGCTGAACCTAGGGATTCTGATTCCTCTTCCCCTACCCTGGCTGTGCCAGGTTCTCTCTTCCTCCCTCTGCTGCATCCCTGCTTCATGACTGGGATGCAGAAGTGACGCTGAGAGTATCCTACTTTGGATGGATCATGAGAAGACAAGACTCTCAGGGAGAGACAGGAATGTCAGGAAAAGTTGGAGACAGCAGGAAAAGGAGGAAGACCTAAGGTAAGATGGGTTAGTCCCTTAAAGGGAGGCCAAGCCTCGTGTTCTTTGCCTCATTGTTTCTCCAGATGGCTTGGCATATTGGCACTGTCCTGCTGTCAAAGAGGCATCTTTGCTGACTTCCAGGTTGCGACCAGGCCAGCTGGAGGATTCAGGGAGCTGGAGTCCAAAGCAGTGACATTCTGAATTTCTACGTCTGTGTCCCTTCTTTTTCAGCATTGTGTTCACAGGGGAAGATCCCATAAGTACAGAGCCAAGTGCCAGGGCCATGGTTTGGGTGGAATTGAAATGATTGTCATTTAGTGTGTCTGCACAAACTTCATCCCCAGAGCTGCCAGTCTCTCTCTCTGTGTGCTTTGACTGGCACGAAGACACCTTGAGGAACCCTCAGCTCAGCGGTTGAGCGTACATTTTGTATGCGGAAGGGTACCGCATCCCTCTGCTGCCATCTCCTGTTGTCATGGTGATCAATAAAAAGATAATTTCACATCATCACCGGGCCAGACTCCAGAGAGAAAGTGGGGAGGTTAAATTGGAAAGAGCTCGTTGAGGGGGAACAGGCTGACTCCAGATGTTTTCGTTGACTGACGCAAAGCTGTAAATGGTCCCTCCCACCCACCCATGGAGATAGCTAACCCCCCTGGCAAGCTGCAGTATTATGGAACGTGTGTTGAATACATAGATGAATATAAACCATGCACACATCTCTCCTTGGCAGCTGAACATGGTTGAGAATACATTAAATCGCTAAGAATTGGTGGCATTCTGTTCCCCTTGCATGGCTCCTATATGGAAGGGAGGCGATATCTATCACCCAGCTGCTAGCTATTTGCCAACCGCACCGCTGAGGAAGTCCGGACAATCCGCTGTTTTATTGCTTCGTCTGTAGCCCAGCTTGCGCTGCCAGCCGAGATGTTGCACTGTTGTTTTGGCAAGGACCGTAATGTTGCATAGCTGCCACGGTCATGGGCAGCAACCTTGGTTGTTCTGAAGGATGAAATGATCAGTTGGATGGCAAGCGCTCCAGTGAACTATTATGATTACCTGTTTTAAACTGGGGGGGGGGAATCTTTTCCCCTTTTTATGGATTTTATCATGTATGCTGTGTATTATAAAAGGCCTTTGGTTGAAAACAGTAAAAGATCTTACAGCATGTAACGGCAGCCCAAATCTGCTATGTAAGGTGGCTGCCTCATTCTGCCCAGCGGTAGGGTTATGGTTAGGGAAGAGGCTTCTTCCTACAAAATCTCTTCTTTTTCACCATTTTAGAACAATTCCCATCATCCTGGGTCCCCATCCATCAACGCCAGCTGGAGTGTGTTTCATTGCACGAGCACTTGTGGGTAGTGGCTGGGGGTGATGGGGTACGTAGTCCAACCTCACAGGAATGGAGGAGAGCATTCGGAGGGACCTGTTTTAGAGTTTGCACCCTTGTTTGATTTCTGGAACCAGGAGCAAAGGGAGAAGCAGCCATAACTGTGGCTTTTGCCAGGAGAAAGATGTCAGGAAGGGTGCGAAATGAATTCCTTAAAAGGAATTAATTTACAGAAACCAAGGAAGAGAGATAGCTGAACGGTAAGAATGATGGCCTGGAAGTCAAGCAAATGTGTGTCTTTAAGATGGAAATTGCAGCCTCAATACAGCAAAACACATCCGGTGTCCTTGGACTGCCTTTTCTCTAAATGCTGTCTAGAAGAGACGTTAAATACATTTATGCTCCCAAATGCACAAAGTGTTCACGTGTGCGCTCTCCCCCCCCCCCCCCGGCACAGTCATGGATATCCAGAGGTTTTAGTCCGTTTTCCCCTTGGCGAACCCAGTTACAAGTAGCATTATTACAGCCGAGTCTTGATAGCTGGCGATTAAAAATGCTGGCTGGAAGCCTAGTGTGTGAAATTATCTCTGCGGTTCCCATATTGGTACTTTGCGTCCGCCGCGGAGGGAAAGCAAACACATTTCTCTATCCCACCCTGTGTCTTTAAATATCATTGCCTCAATTAAGTAGGGCAATTGGTTTTGTTAGAATTGTTGTAACGTCACAGCGTGGAACGGGGAGTCCCTGCCATGAAGCAATTATACGAAAAGAAACATATTTAAAGAACGTACCGCTTCTTATCCTGATCTATGGGCAGTGTAATGCAGGGAGCCTGGCTCCTGAATAGGGGACCTCTGCAATATTGGTTTTTTCCATCCCATATGTGGCAGATGTAATATGATTCCTGTTCTCTTTTTCATGCCCTGTGATATCAAATCCCACCGAGCCCAGTGGGAGTTCATCCCTGGAAAGTCAATACCTATAGGACTGCTGTGCTGATTTAAAACATCCAGGCTCAACTACTGTATCTGACATGGAAGAGTGGTGGAGCTGAGATTTCCTGTGCACATATTACAAGCAGATGAATATACTACATATTTTTTGTTGAAACATTAACTTGCATTAAAGCAAAGCAAAGCAAAGTGTTCTGCTTATAGACCACCCCCATGGTGCTTAAAGCATCCTCTGGGAAGTTTACAATTAAATTCTGCAAGCTACAAATGTGCTGCTAAGTCATTTCTGATTTCTAGTGACTTCAATAGGACAACCAGGGTGATGGGCAATATTTAGGCTCACCCTTGCTACTCCCTCACATTGATGTCCATGGCTGAGTGGGGATTTGAACCCAGGATACTGGGGAGACTCCTTCCACTAAGCCCCACTGGATCTCAAGGAGATTCCCACAATCTTATCCTTACACTGGCCGTTACTTCACGAGCCGCTCGCTTCGCGGTAAGCCGTCATTTGCGTGCGAACCGACCGCTTCAGTCCGCACGCTCCTCCCTTTTGGCTGCGACGTCACCCCGACCACGCCCCCTTTAGCGTGCTCCAACCGGGGCAAGTGATGCCCCTGGCGGAGGACGGGAATCTCTTCGCTTCGCATCTCGCTTCGCACCCAGCGCCACGTGTGGTCTCAGTTTTTGGCTTTTATTTCAAGTTTTTTAAAAAAATATTCAAACAGGGATATCGATGCATCGCTATATTGTTTCATCGCTTTGCGCTGTTACTTCCTCGCTCAAGTAGCAGTGGCGGCGGCGGCGGCGGCAGCGGCGGGCGCAGGAGGAGCCGCTGCTGCCTCGCCCGGCCAGAGCAGGGCACCCGGGGCAGGCAGCGTGCAAGCGGCGGAGGGCGGGCGGCTGTGCCATGCGGGGCTCCCCCCGAGTAGCGGCGGCGGCGGCGGCGGGGGGCTGCCAATGATGCCAGGAAACAAAACACAGGATCATACAGTAACCACGCTCTGTCGTGAATGACAGCCAAGCATTGATGCATCGATACACCGGTCCCTTTTTTTTTAAAAAAATCAAAGAACGCGGGAAACGGGGAAGAACATCAGTGCTTTAATGCGAATGGAGCTCGTGAGGTCATTCTCGATTCGAACGGAAAAGCGGCCCGCGTGAGTACAGGGAAAAAGGGGTGGGGGCGAAGGGAGACCACGTGATTGCCTTCGCATTCAAAGCGAAGGCAATCACGCTGCGAAGCGAAGAGCCTCGTGAAGTGACGGCCAATGATAATTAGGATGGCACTCTATGCCTTCAGGATTGCAATGGGAGAGACAACAGATAAGGAACAAGGAACAAGGAGGGAGAAGGGAAACATGACGATTGCATTACAGTTGTTTTACAGACCAGCTGGGATAGGAGGAACCAGCAAAAAAAAGTAAAAAATGTCCTCTCTTTTTGAGGAATGTCCTTCTTTTGGGTGTTCCTTGGTGGTGATGGAGCATTGGCCACCTATCCTTAGGTTGCCATTTGGGGAATTGTTTACTCCTCTGCTTGTGTATGTCAGTATCTATCTATCTATCTATCCATCCATCCATCCATGTGTCTAATCATCCATCTACCCATCCATCCATGTGTCTAATCATCCATCCATCCACCCACCCACCTATTCATCCATCCATCCATCCAAGGGCTACTTAGGCATGCTTAAGGCTATTGGATTAGAAGCACTCATTCCAGATGCTCCTGGCCAGTTAAAACAAGAAACTTACCAACCATATTTCCAAGAACTAAACTTGAGCACAGAAGCCTAAATATCTGGAAAGATTTTAAGTATCAGAGCCAGTGTTTTTTCCGGAAGTCTCTCTCTCTCTCTCTCTCTCTCTCTCTCTCTGTGTGTGTGTGTGTGTGTGTGTACATCGTCTACATCGTACCATGGTTCTGAGGGGATGCCATTCCAGAGGGATGTTCCTTCTCATAGGGTGCAAAAGGGAGTAGGGAGAACTGCTGGATAGCAGAGTGATCCCCATATCTGCCAAAAGTTGGGAGTTCGATTCTGTCCCAGTGCCTCCTGGAGTCCCTTCCATCTCTGCTGTTCTAAAATGATTTATTTATTTATTTATTTATTTATTTATTTTGCCTAATGTTGCTACATCTGAAGGCACTAGTTGACTTCTTCAAATGAATGCTTCTCTGGATCAGATTCCACTAATTCTCAGGATAGGCTGGCTCTCACGTAGTGGTCATAACAACTTGAGTTGTAACAGTGAAGTGTTTTGCTTGGAGAGATCTTAATGGCAATCGTAGCTGAGTCCGTTTCTGATTAGGGAATGGAAAAGATTAGAACGGCCTGGTTACATTCAGTGGAATACCTCTTCTTAATTGCTTTGCTTTGCCTTTTATTTTTGGCTCAGGTCTTGGGAAGGAAGGGAGGCTGATGAAACCACAGCTGGATGTCACCGGAGACACCCTCGTCGTCGATGCTGGAGACTCTTTTGCCCTGACCTGCAGGTAAATTGTGTTCGGGGAATCCTGGGTAGTATCTTGAACTCAGGCTCCAAGATCCATTGCAGGATGGGGGCTCCTCCTGAGCATATGCAGAGTGCCAATTAACCTGGCTGTGGTGCCAATAGGAACTTCCACCCAAGCCTTACAAATGGAATGGAGGGATTTTCATCAGGGCTTCCTCCTCTTACTTCTCCCATTACAGTGTCCCCTGATCTTTCAATTAAAGAAAAATGAAGATGCAACTTTATATGAAAAAGGCTCACCCCCCCCCCCCCGAGTGTCACTGCTAGCCTGGTAGTCTCATTGTCACCCTCTCCAATTTCACTTGGAAGAAATCTATTGTGTGTTTTCCTTCTAGTGTTTTTGAGTGCTTTGTAGGAATGGTTTCAGCCACATCAAAAAGGCACTCTCTTTCCCACCAAAATGGCATATAATCATACCTTTCATCCCAAATCGATGCTAAGCCGTTCATCACCTTGTCCAAAAGCTGTTGCATCGCAAAAGAAGGAAGGAAACCAGCTCACCTTTGTCACCCAGAAGTTTTGACAAACTTTTAACTCATCGGCCCAGAAGTGCTTGAGCAGATGCCCATTAATTGTGTGGTTATTTCAAGAAGAAGAAATGGTAGAATCTGAGGCCTAAGTATTCTACCAGGAAAAAAAAATACAAGGCACTCGCTTGTGAACAGGTCTTGTGCTTTAAAGCAAATAAAAGGACCCTGGAAGATTAACCTTGTTATACCAATGAAGAGCCACCTAAATTAATCTGTTCATCAATGATTAGAATCCTATCAGTGAATTGTGATGCCCTAAGGATAACTGCAGTGATAATTTGCTGATCAGAGTCTCGTGGCGCAGTGGTTAAATGCCTGTACTGCAGGTAAAACTGTGCTCACGACCTGGGTTCAATCCCCAGTAGCAGGCTCAACGTTCACTCAGCCTTCCATCCTTCCGAGGTCGGTAAAATGAGTACCCAGCTTGCTGGGGGGGGCAATGTGTAGCCTGCACACTGTAATTAAAATTGTAAACCGCCCAGAGACCACTTGCAGTAGTATGGGGCGGTATATATATATATATATATATATAAGCAGAACTTTTTTGCTTTTTATTAGTTTTTAAATCATTTTTTCAGGGATACCAGGGGAACACATCACTGGGGTGGGAAGGTCTCTTGTCCCAAAACATCTTGCCATCTTAGTACATCATTAGAATGTCATCCAGAATCATGCCCTCCCATATTTTCCTAGAATGGAAGAACAGATCATAAGGGGGGGAAACACCCTTTGCATTGTTCCAGTTTGAAAAAAGTAGAAGGCCTGAGTAGGGATGGGCACAAAACACCATAATGGCATTTTGTTTCATTTTTCATTCCTCCCCTCCCCTGTTTGTTTCATTTATTACAAAATGATTTTTTTTAAAAAAATTAACCGTGGTGGCGTTTTACAGAGGAAATGAAACGGTTCATTTTAATGGAAAAAATGACCGTTTTGTTACATCTGCTTCATTGTTTTGTTTTGTTTCATTTCGTTATGTAACAAAATGACAAAACAGCATTTTGTTTTTCGTTTTGTGCGCATCCCTAGCCCTGTGTAACGGGAGGGGGGGGGGAGCTGAATCAGATGCACAAAGGCCAGGCTGATTTGGCGTTTTGCACTGTGTAGTTACTAATTAAAAAATTGTACATGTGGAGCAAATCCCTCAAAGTAGTTGTCCGTGTAGCCACACCCTAATAAGGGAGACATGCAAACTTGCCTACCTGGTTCTAGCTGGGGACAAGACTAAGACGGCTCGTGCATTTGCTGTGCTCTCTCCACAGGGGTTCACGTGCCTTAATGTGGTCCTGGAGTAACGACCAGTCTGCCCATGACAAGCGGTGGAATGTGAACAAGCATCCGTGCCCAAACAAGCTCTCCTTGACCTGCAGCACTCTTGTGGTGAACCACGCCGTCGCCAACGACACCGGCTACTTCACTTGCCTTTACAGCCACCCGCTTTCGAACGAAGACCGTAAGGCCACAATCTACGTCTTTGTCAGAGGTAAACCCTTTGGAAAGCTGGTTCCCCTCCCCTTTGAACGGACCTGGGTTCTGCACGGGAGGCGGCCAAGAGGAAGAAGGCAGCTGCACAATGGGAGTGATGTCATTGGTAGATTGCCACTGATTAGAGACTCCCTTTCGTGATTTGGGGGCATACACGGTTCTTACGCAACGCAACAGAGTTGCTAGAACCCCAGCGTGGCAAAAGGAAGCCCTTTGCTGCTGTTGCTGCTGATGGCATCCTTCTCACCATGCAGGCAGGCCAAATCTCACAGGATATCTGTGTTTCAGGATACCAGCCATCCCTTGAAACAGTGCCGTCCTGCACCGTCTTCTTGGGAAGTAAATCTCATAGCCCTTAGAGCTGCATCTAAAGGACTGTGCTCTTTCCTTTGGCACACTCGCCATTCCCTTTCCTTACAGTGTTACAGCCTGGCAGGGGCCTTTACAGGGATCATTTGTGTCCCGGTCAAAAATGTTTCCTAGCCAAGTTGCTTCCCTCTTCATCATGAAATCCACCTATGGTTAATTCATGTGGTTCCCAGACAGAGGCAGCGCTTGCCAGGGCATCATCTGACCATTGGCAGTTGCCATTTCGCCCAACGGCAATGCTTTGGAAAGGCAGTTCCCAAACAGAGAAGCCCAGGTGCTGTTCAACTCCAAGACCTCAGAGCAGGCATGACCGGTGGTAAGGGATTTTTTTTTTGAAGCCACAGGACCATTCTATATGGGATCCCTTTGCCCTAGAAATGGTGTCCTGCAGCATCATGCTCTTTTTAAAGGTAAATGTCCTGTTTTTAGGGTTGCCACCATATTTTCATGAGCCTACAGAAGAGACGCGTAAGTCTTTGAAATGCTTGGTATTTTACTGCCACTGAGATCTGTTGATTCAATTTTGTTTCTGGGTGGGAAGGGGTAGATCAGGAATTGGCCCAGTTATTTCTGGGCACGGGCAGGTGGGGTGAGAAAAAACATCACAAGTTGACTGCTCTTCCTCTGAGACCATGGGCCAGTTCTTACAAGAAGCCGAGAAGAATAGCATTTTTCCCTTTTTCAGTTCTGAAGTCCCTCGGTGGCGCAGTAACGGAAGACTCCCTCCTTCCTGGCCTTGCATTGTGGAGTTGTTCAGGGTTGCTCAAACTTTGGGATGGGGGAGGCTGGAACACAGCTGGCCAGAGATTGTCTCAGAGTGCTCAGGCTCCTAAATTATCCTGCAAATTCAAGTCCAAACCCATATACCACTTTTCTGCCAGGCAGAGCCTGCTTGTGGAGTGTTGGTTTATGTGGTTTTTGCTTTAAGTCTTTAATTATGGCAACAACAACAACAATAACAACATTGGGAAGTTAAACGTAACTTTCAGTTAAGCAAATGGTATAAAGGACTGGGGTTTGGCCATTAACAATAAGCTGGCATGAGAGATCAGAATAAAACACGGTATTATCAAAAATGCATGAATTTTGCAGTATATGGGGGGATTTCATAATATTTGTTCAAGTGAAAGAGACTGATCAGGGGTCAATACAAGAAACATGGCATTTTCGGACAAGGGGCTTTGTAATGAGAAAAAGCAAAATAATGATAATTTTAAAAACCACAGGTATTGTAGAAATTCCCGATCATGAGGAGCACTAAATATTAGCAGTAAGTTGTATATCGAGAGCTATTTGTTTGTATTAATGTTATTTTCCCATTCCTTTTGTAGTCATTCATTCTCTCCTTCTCAGGCAGAGAAATGGCTTGATGCTGCTCAGATAGGAGTCATAAAATCATAGAATCATAGAGCTGGAAGAGACCTCAAGGGCCATCTAGTCCAACCCCCTGCCATGCAGGAGTCCTTTGACAGGGTTCAGGTTTGCCCTCAATAAACACACAAAATAATGAGTGGGGAAGGACCAGGGCCATTTTTGGTTACTTCTTTCTGGGCAGAAATGCAACATTTTGTTTTGTTGTGTTTTTTTGACCCATGAAGGTGGAATGCTTTCTATTCACCTAGAGCAGTGGTTCTCAACCAGTGGGTCCCCAGATGTTCCTGGACTTCAACTCCTAGAAACCCCTTCCAGCCCAGCGAGTGGTGGAGGCTTCTGGGAGTTGCAGTCCAGGAACATCTGGGGACCTACAGGTTGAGAACCTGGCCTAGAGCATAAAAGGCATGCTAAGAAAAAGCATCCTGAGTCCCATAGTTGGATCCACCATGTCTGGGGGTGGTTCACACCTTGATGCACTGTGAAGGTCAAGGCTCCCCATGCTAGCTTGCCATCCCATATTTCTTTTCCGGATTTGAGTGGCTTCCTCCTTCCCCTTGAACATTGCCCTTCCTGCTTCTCCTGCATCCTTGGGCTCATCCCGTTCCCCCCCCCTCTGGATCTTTGTGTGTGTGTGTGTGTGTGTGTGTGTGTGTGTGTGTGTGTGTGTGTGTGTGTGTGTGTGTTGTGCCTCCTTGACCTGGGTTGTACAGGCAGGAGCTCCACCCTGCCTGCCTTCCTGCAAACAATCTTCTGACCTGCCGAAGACCAGACAGGCTGTCTGCTGGGGTGACTTTTTTTTTTTAAAAAAAAAGAAGCCCTTTCACATCTCCTTGGCTGTTCTTGACAGCTGATAAGCCGGCTGACGTTGCGCAGCCGGCATCTTGTCTCGGTGCGCAACGTGCATTGTGACTCGGCACGGCCCTGGCGTTTCCTCGAAGGAGAAGGCACACGAGGGAAACAGGAATGCTGCGCCCTGAACGGACAATTGATGCTCTTAGGTATGGAGCAGGTTGAGTTGTTTTGCCTAAAAGAGAATGCACGCCATGGGCCGTGATGTTATCTCACAGCAGGGCAATCTGTGTTACTTGACACCCAACGTCAATATCACCCATCCGTTTGTTAAAGAAGGATTAGTTTCACTAGCTAGATGGAAGGGCCTTGGTGTACCTATTATATTCATCTGTTGAATTCATATTTGATTTTTCAAGGGTTGCATGTTGCTATGGGTGCTGTGAGCGATGGATGAAGCCTTGCTGCAGAACACGGCATGGGCAACACAAGGCCACACCTGCCATAGTGATGCTGGTGCCAAGGTGAAAGTGCCGCCCCAGAAGCACTTTTGCTGGTGCATTGCACCATCATTCCTGCATCAGGAGAATCACACAGTTCCGAGAATAACACTGAGGCTGGCATAACTTCACGTCACACCAACATGAACAGGGACTTTGCCCTCTGTCTGTTCCAGGTGTTTCAGCAGCAACTATACCATGAGTCACTTTCTGTCATGAAATGCTCAGAGTTGGAATGCTGGAAAAACTGGAGCATTCCAACATTTCCTATGCACCAGAGGAGTTCCCAGTGCAGAAGAGAGGAAAGGGAAGGCACCTGCCCCTCCCCCCTCTTTTTTTTACAATAAAAGCCACATGAATAAAACTGTCCAGGAGGAGAAATAGAGCCTTGTGTTTTGTTCACATGAGGAGGGGCAGCGGCAAAGCATCGGAGAGGTGGTGTTGCAAAGAGATGCAAGCGGGAGGCTGAGGAAAGGAGAGGAAATGTGAGCAAAGGAAGACAGCGACAAAGAAGGGCAGAGGTTGAAGGAAAAGCCAGAACCTGGAGATGATTTTGATTGCAGGAGGGCTTTATATTTACAAAATGCCATTTTATTATGCCCTTCCTCTGGAGCGCCAAGGGCATTATGCAGTATCCTCCCACCCCCACCCTGTGCAATTTAGAAATCACTTCCCCCTCATTAACGACTGAGTTTTAACAATAGATAGTAAATAGTGCAACAGATACTAGATAGTGAATCTGACTAGTTATTAAAATAGGATTTATAAAAATGTTATGGTGCTGAAATTCTGATGCCTAGGGTGATCCCACACTGCAGGGGGGGAAATGCCTTTTGGCAGTGCAGAGAATAACCTTTGGCCTGCGCTTTAGTTACTGGACAAATGAATTAATTTGCAGCTAGGGCCTTTCCACGTTCTGTTGCATTCATTTCAAGTTCCTTTAAATTATCATCATAATCCCCTTAAGAGCTTCAGAGTTGGAAGGGACCTTGTGGATTATGGAGTCCAGACCCCCTAAAGGAGGCCCAATGGGGGGAATTGAACTCTTAACCCTCTGACCCCACAGCCAGTGACCTAAACCACTGAGCTACCAAGAAGGTGTGGGTTTTGGCTGTAATTTTCTTCTTCTTGGAAGGCTAGGAAGTGACTGCTTACTGGGAGAAGCCCCCACCCCCCAAGTGTGGGAGCAGCGGTAAAGCTTCAGCACAATCCCCTAGGGTTCTACTCACAACTAAAGTCCATTCAGCTTAATAACACTTAATCCCAGGTAAGGGGTTATTAAAGGGTTGCTGCCCAAATTGTCATTGATGGGGGCCATGCAAGCTGGATATAGACCAGTTACCAGTAAGTGGTCAGATTTCTGCTGGAAATTTATGGCCATCCAAGAAGCAGTACAGACACAAAGAACTGCTAGATGGCTCCATGGTTTTGGTTTCCAGCCAGAGAGCCAGAGTTGGCAGTTCAAATCCCCACTGAGGGACTTAATCAGTATGCCACAACGAGCTGGTGCAGCTTTGGAAACTCTTCTTGTGTCCATATAAATACCCAAGAAGATTTTAGGCCAGTAAACACAGGCAAGCAGTGGGACACTGGAGTTGAGCATGGGTTTTGATCTGCCCAGTTATTCTGTTTGGTTAGTGACAATGAACGCTATACCACTGTGTGTGCATTGTGGTTTGATTAAAGATTTTACTCTGGGCTTGCATGATACTCTAGCTGGAGTGGCAGAAAGCAGGAGGGAAAAGTGAGGGGAGGCCATGGGCTCTGGAGAGGGAACCTTGGCCCCTACTTTTGACATTTCATGGACCACATGTTTATTCTGAAGATTAACTGGAAGGAAGGTCTTGCTATGCAGGTCCTCTATGTACCCTTTCTAATGACTGCACTTCTCCCAAGGCCAGTCATTAGAAAGACAATGCCTGCTCCAGATTGTTGTCAAGCTATCAGTTTATAGGATAAACACGAGCAATTTAAGGTCACCGCTTTTAGCTTCAAGAGCTATTCTCCTCCAGCCTCTGGCTAGTCAAGTAGCATCAGATTTGCCATTCAGCCAAACACTTTGTTGTTAGAAAGGTTAATGGGCTGAGGCTCCACCAACTGGATGCCAATTTGGAGGGACTCGGCATTTGACCCTATTGTGCGTATGTATTCCAACACCAGCCATCAAAGCCAACGACAAGGTGGTATGAAAAGGACTTGCACAAGGAAGTCAACATGGCCTCGGTTTCTGGTCCAAGAGGCCACCAGTCTAAGTAGGCGGGTGCCAAAGAGGCAGTTAGGTCACCCAAAGGAGTTGCATTGTTTTATTACCTATGGATTGATGCTCCAGCTTTGACCTCCTTCATTCCACATGTCTTTCTTTTTCCTCTATTCCTCAGTTAAATAGTGGTAACTATTTCCCACCCATCTCTTCCCTTCTTAGAGTATTTCTGGAATAAATGTCTTTCTCATTCCTGATTATGGCCTTGGGGAGCCCAAGACCCAACTTATGCACCTGCTAGCATGAGATGAAGGAGAATTCCCTGTAGTGAATTGGGGATCCAACGTGAGAAGCAGGCTTTATGTGTTCTTAATGCTGTCCCAGCATTCTGCCTGGGCATTGTCCCATAGAACTGAATGGGATCCACCGAGCTCCCAACCCAACATTGATCTAAGACCAAATTGTGCGCCTTTCCTGCAGGATCAGGTTTCTGTTCAGTTCAGAAAGCCAGGGAAGGACATTTGGAGAATTCGATCATGGCCACTTTACTTCACTTACCGAGTGTGGATGTGGGGGGGAGTGAAATCATGCCATCATTTCAGAAATGTTGCTGTTGAAACTTCCCTCCAGACAATTCCAGCGTGCTGTTTGAGCGCATCCCATGAGCTACAAAGCATAGGACAGAAACAGAGGATGTCAGACATCAGTTTGAAAGGTTGAACCTCATTTTGGAAGGTTCAGCCTCTCAGTAGGTGGAGGTATTTCTGACTGACAAAAGCCAACCAACTGGCCCTTCCCACCCTCTCGCCCTGGAGGGGAAAAAAATTGAATGGCACTATTATTGTTCCTCCTGTTTTTCCTTGGAAAATAACTTCCTGGATATATAGCCAGAATTGTGAGGGGAAAACCCCAAAGCAGGTGAGAAAACACAAGGGCGAGGGAGTGTTTACTTTTGGGGTGTGTTTTTCAAAAGAAAAGCAAAGGAAGGAAGGAAGGAAGGAAAGAAAGAAAGAAAGAAAGAAAGAAAGAAAGAAAGAAAGAAAGAAAGAAAGAAAGAAAGAAAGAAAGAAAGAAAGAAAGAACCTGAATGCTTCCTTTCCTTTTGTTATTTGGCTGGTAGAGGAGCTGTAGAAAAATTTTAAGTGCATTCACGGGAGAAGGGGAGTGAGTCTCCGACACAGAGGAATATATTATGGGAGGATAAATATTCAGAATTTTCTCCCAAGCTGGTAGGGGGTAAAAAACAAGCTTCCCTCCCTAATAACCATTTTAAATGATGTAGTTCATTTCCTGGTTGGGTATAGTTGTGCAGCCAGCTCTTTTAAAATTCAGATGGGCAATTGTCGGCCCAAATATAAGCTGATAATGAGAACGAGGGAGCTGCTGCTGGAGGTCCTTCTCTGCCCTGTATCAGGGGCAAAATCTGGCCTCTCTTCCTTCCCTTGTGGCTCTGCTTGAAATAAACAAAGCAAACAAAGAAACCACTTTTAAATACTCTCCCACCTAGGAAATAATAATAATAATAATAATAATAATAATAATAATAATAATAATAA
>JAHTLZ010000288.1:5702831-5723349 GCA_023846285.1 Phrynocephalus versicolor
ATAATAATAATAATAATAATAATAATAATAATAATAATAATAATAATCAGCAGCAGCAGCAGCAGCAGCAGCAGCAGTGGTGGTATCCCAGAGGCCTTTTGCCTTTCATGATGGAGTGAGAATTGTCTTCTGCTGCACAAACTCCATGGCTGCCTTCCGCTCTCACCTTCCTCTCTGCTTCACCAAGCTTAGATTTTCAAAGAATAGAGAATCTCTGTGCAGAACTGAAGGTGATAAAGCTACCCTAATTGCACCCTCATGTGGCAGGAAGCAGTATTTTTATGGTGCTGATCATCCTCTGGATGTTTCTACCAACAGCCTCCATCAATGAAGCAAAATAATAGGACAACATAATAACCGGTTGCTGTCAAGGCAGTTCTGATTGATGGCACCCCCTTTTTAGGGTTCCCTAGGTTGGAGAGTATTTAAAAGTGGTTTCCCATTCTCACCTTCTGGGCTGCAGAGAGGGGGATTTGAACCCCTAACCACTGGCTCTGTAGCCAGAAATGTTAGTGACAGAGCTGTTTCGCCTGCATATGATAAAGGCAAATCGTAGCGTGGAATAAAGACAAATCATAGCATGATGCTAATCTAGAGAGTTGGCATTGGGTTTTTCTAATGGGACTATAAAGCAGAAGACTGGGATGTGAGGCGGGGGAAGAAAGAGGAGCCAATTCAGAGCCGTTATTAGATTATTCCGCTGCTGCAGAGAATGACAGGGCTGAAGGATGGTGGAGTTGCATCCTGAGAAGATCCCATGAAATCTATCGCTCCTCATTAGAGAGGCTTTTGGGGAACTGTCCAGCAAAATCTCTCCTGAAACATTGAGGATAGCTTCAGGTTAAAAGGACGCAAAGATGAATGCAAGGTTAAGAAGCAAAACCACAACAATGGCTGCCGTCTCTGTGTCATTCCTAGTCATTGACATTTTGGAAGTGTTTTGGGGTGGAGGAAGGTTCAAGATGCCTGGGAGATGATGGATTTTTTTAATGTTTCCTTCCAGAAACATTTATGGTGCCCACAGAACAAATGCACCACCAAACTTAATAATCAGAGAATTATAGAATGGTGAAGTTGGAAGGGGCCTCCAAGGCCATCAGGTCCTCCACCACCCTGTTACGTTACTCCATGTAGGAATACAAACCAAAGGAAATCTGCCAGGTGGTTGTCCAAATTTATCTTGAATGCCTCCAGCATTGGAGCGTGATGGCAGTTATATTCAGACCATCTGGAGAGTTGATGCACCAGCTTTGCTGAAACTGAGCAGCTGATGTCTTAGGAAGACACAACAGAAAGACATCTATTTGAGCAGTTGCCTGTTCTTTTTGCTTTTATTGCTGGGGGTTCATAACCCTCTTCCCTTGTCTGGACCTCTTGAGAACCTCATATGCCTTGGTGACCCCTGAATTCTGACCAAGTCCAAAATTGTACACTCCTGGAAAAAAAAACAGGTGGAGATTATAGTGAGGCCAATCACTGCATGTGTCAGAAATGCACCTGCAGTTTAAAAATGGTACCCAACCTGCATTTTTGAGACTTCAGTAGGGCATGTGTACCTCCCTGGGTGATGTTTTCCTGTGCTTTATGGGTGGGTTTGTGAAATATAAAACTTTGATGCATATTATTGCAAACATCTGGTTCCAACCCTAGACAAGCAACTGCAGATGGTGTTCTTTTCTCTCTCAATTTCTTTCATTTGGCCTGAAGCTGATGAGAAAATGTAGGGTTGATTGACTGATTGGTTGGTTGGTTGGTTGGTTGGTTGGTTGGTTGGTTGGTTGGTTGGTTGATTTGATTTGATTTGATTTCTATATTGCCCATCAGGCACCCAAGGCCACTCTGGGCAGTTTACAACCATAAACAGAGAAAAATTAACCAAGAAGCACAGATAAACAATGAGACACAGTTCAAACTAAATGATACATTCTAAATAAGGCTCTCTTGTATATCCCCACTTGGTGGTTCAGGACTTGGAGGCAGGCACTGATGCTGAGCTGCAAAGGGAGTATGGTGTAGTAGTTAGGGGAGAAGGTTGGGCCTGGAGGGTCCAGGTCCAGGAGGAACAAGAAACTCACTGGTGATTTTGAGCCAGTCCCTATCCATCAGGCTAACCTACCTCCCAGGGCTGTCCCGAAGATATAGCAGAGGAAGGCTGTAACCATTGGGGTGGAAATCTCATTGATGGATTGAGCTCCTTGGGTTACTTTATGTGGACCACTCTTTCCCGAACCCTTCACAACCTTGCTGAGTTGCTGCTGAGAGTGTTTTAAAGAAAGGGACACTGTACCAATGAGAGGAACCCCTTTTGAGCGCCATCGTGCCTTCTGACGACCGAAGGAACCCACCAGCCTGCCTCTCTGTGATGCCGTGCTTCTGTCTTCTGCAGATGATGCCATGCCTTTTCTTGAGCCACATTACAAAATCCCCCAGGTGATCTACGTACAAAACATGACCGAGGTGGTTGTCGTGCCATGCCGGGTCACCTCACCTGACATCAAGCCGCAGCTGGAGCTGGTGAGTAGGATATGTTTTCATCTTAACTCTCATTCGGGGGTGGGGGGGGAGAGAGAACTGCCAACCCTGGCATTATTCATCTAATGATGCTGAAATTGCATGTGGGATACCTCATTGGCAACTGCTCATTGGTGGTGGTCACCCTCAGAACATTTCGTTGAGACAGTGGAGAGATCGGTATGGATCCAGTGAGCTGTTTTTGTGGAACCAACTTTCTTACTGCTGTGTCTTGCTGCATAATGAGACCTCCTGCTTCTCTTAAGTCGGTTTTCCCATTTTGGTGTTGGAGCAACTCAGGAAGCTGGTGTCCAATCTGCAGGTGGATTTAAAAAAAAAAACCCAAACAATTATCTGATCTTGGTCTTGAGCCAGATTTCTTAATTCTGCCATGTAAACCAGAAGACCATCCTCTGACACATGGCAGACACACATAAGCAGTCATCGCGCCTGAATGTTCCACATCTGAGTTCTCATCCCAAGCTATTTTGATGCTTTTTTTAATTATTGGTAGCCTCAGACCTGCTAGTACATCAGTTTTCTTTGTGTTTCATGGAAATCTCATGTTCCAGAATCCATACTGTAAAGGCAAAATCTAATTTTTAATTCCAGGTTGAATCCATGGGAGCTACTTAAATGGGATCTACGCTTCCCATCCATTCTGTAGGTCCTGCTTGGGCTAACTATTGGAGGAAGCCTTACACCCCCAGACTCCTTTATTTCTCTGTGGTATACAACATACTTATTATTCAGAAAGCTATTTAATGAGCAGGTTTGAGAGGAGAAGAAATGTGATGAGCAGGATTTCTTTTCTCAGGTTAACAGACTAGGAGCTTTCCTGGATAACTGCAGCATTAGAACACAGCATCTAGTTCTATCCTAATTCTGGAGAGGGGCTGTGTCTTTGGGTCTACTAACAGAGTAATTTCACTTGGAGAACAGGGCTAGAAAAGACCCTCTAGACCAGTTTTGGTGGACCTTTGGCACTCCAGATGTTTTGGACCACAACTCCCAGAATTCCAAGACTGCATTGCCAATGAAAAAGGACAGTGGGAGTCGTGATCCAAAACATTTGGAGTGCTGAAGGTTCGCCAACACTGCTCTAGACCATCAACTCCAATACCTTGTCAAGGAAGCCCAGTGGGAAATCGAACCCCCAACCTCTGGTTCCCTAGCCAGAGAACTTCACCACTGAGCTATCCACCAGTTGTTGCCCAACCTGGCATCTTAAGCTATATTTCAATGCAACAATACGTTGCATAAAAAAGCAGAGTTGCTTTTTTTGGGCTGTCTACTGAAGATGAAATGGATTTTCTTCTCTCAGTTGCCCATTAGTTTCTTCTGTGTTGCTTTTGGTGTCGAATATTATTCAGAGTGCCTCAATATGCCACTTATTTATTAAGTATCAGGTGGAGATGCTTGACATTCTGTTATATTTGATCTTGGCGATTGGCAGCTGATGCCTGACACACGTTTTATGAGTTGACGTAGAGCAGTATTTAATATTTGAGAGCATGTCTGGATACATGACACACAGGGGTGTTTAATAACCATCTATATATGGTGAGTGACAGCTTTCTAATGGCATCTGATACCTGCCAAAAGAATCAGAGGATGCCAAGGAATCCGGAGCAAGCCAGCGTCAAACATTGAGGCGTCACAATGGGGTCCTCAAAGGCTGGGACGTTCCAGTTGGCAGAGCCTCTCATGTCAACACGCACACTCCGAGCGAGATGCAACCTTTCACCTTCACAGAATGGCATTGAAAATGGCCTCTTTGCTGTTTCTCTTTCTTGGAAGTTTTGATTTACAAACCATCCCATCCCTTTTTGCTTCCAATCAACCTTGACCCAAAGCCAGGCAGGAGTGTCGCCATTGACATCCGTTGGATCATACTGAAGATCGGAACTGAACTCCAGCAGTCTTCAACTGTCTGGTGCCCTCCAGAAGCACCTCGAGATTCTCTGAACTCCCACGGAGAGTTCTACCACTCACCCTTGAGCAAAGAGTGTTAGAAGTCAGAGGCTTGCATTTAGAGGCTCAGCCTTTTCCCTCACCTGGCTGCATGTCAAACGTCTTGGCGGTCACGTCTCAGTCGCGTTTTGACCTGACGCCCAAGGCTTTTGGGGTGGACAGACAGGATGTTTCCATTTTGAACTGCTGAGAAACCGGGGCCAAAAAAATCCCCCTTCTTCTTCCTTACAAGGAGAAGGATGGGGTGGTGATGGGAAAGGCATACATGAACAGGAAAAAGAGGCAGTGAAGTGCAGACATCTCTCTCTCTACCAAAGAGGACAGACCCTTTCACGGAGGTGCCATGTTTACCTTGGTCACCAATGCCGCTTGATTGCCATTCAAGAAAAAGCCGCTTCTTGTTTTGTCCTTGCTGGGAAATGCGACGGTGGAGCCATCCTGGCTGCTTCCTGTCCTCAGAGGAAGAACAGGGGGGCGGTGAAAGGAAGGAGCCCAGCAGTCAGACAAATTTAGAACACCCTTCTCCAAAATTAATAACTCATTGGTGATAAAACTTCAGGAAAAAGCAGAGGAAGGAATAGCACAAGTATTTTTTTCAATGTCAGGGTAGATCTTATCCTGCTTAAAAATGTTTAAATCAGTATTTATATTTTTACTTTTTTACGAAGAGCTGCAAAATACGGGCAAAAGCTCGTGCACGTCCATTCCTCCCCGAGTTGCTAACCGCCAGGGAACGCTCAGCTGCAATGCAATAACATTCAATTTTATTCAGTTTTTATTATTCCTAGAGCAGTATACTTTCCTCTTCATAAATTGCATTTCTTATGTTCCCATTAGACTTTAAAATGACCGTGTGCCATACCCTTTACATATTTATGCAGAAAGTGTTCCGACTCTGAGTGTTAGGAAGATCCTAACTCAACACATCAAGTTGAAATCAGATTGCTTCTTAATCCTGGTCGTGGAAAAACCAGGCCTTTCAATGGATGTGCCCCTAACAGAAAATTAATGATGCATAGGTGGGTCTCCATAGAGGTGGAGTCATTCAAACTACAGCAGGCTGACCGGACACTGCCCATCCATTTACCTGGTGTGGCGTTTGGTTACAGAGATGTGCAGTTCTTCGTACAGAAGGAATCTCGCAGGGGTGGGGAGCACATGTTCTGTTCGTAGAATCAGTTCAAGGCTCAGTACTTGGATTTGTCCATTTTCCCCACACACAGGAAGGACCTTTTTCAATTAAGGTCCTGAGCAACTGGGTTCCAGGGGCCAAAATCCAGTAGCAAACAACAACTACTGGAGGAAATGGTAAACAAACACCTCTGTAAGATCTGTTGATTCAGGGAGCCGACTCTCATTGCAATGTACAACTGGATCTTTATCCTGGTAGGGTAGACAACTGTATGTTCAAGGGAGGAAGTCATTTGATCAAGGACAGCCCAAGAATTTTTGCTGCCTTTTCTCAAAGGACAAAATGGCGCCTCACCATCCCATATGCTGAAAAACATCAAGTGTGCTGCTTATCAACTGCCCCATAGCCCTTCAAGCCCTCTACAACAACTGGTTGATGATTTAAGTATAGCAGGCTGCACATTGAGCTGGATGCTCCATTTACTAATCTCAGAAGGATGGAAGCCTGATTGAACCTTGAGCTACCTACCTGGGATTGAACCCAAGTTGCAGGCAGAGTTTGGGCTGCCGTACTGCAGTTTAACCACTGGGCCACCAGGCCCCAAGAAGGAAATGGGACTGCCCGTTAACCCTTCAGTCAAGGCTGGCAATAGGTGAGGAATCTCTGTTGTCCCAAAGGTGACAGTGTGGATGTAGGACACAGGGATCGGGGCTGATTCCTCCACTAGAGTGGAGAGGCTTTGACTGACATTGGGCTCTAATGGAAACATTCTGACCAGAGACCAAACACCCAAGGCTCCTACCGCCAACGGATATTTAGAATGTTTTCCTTGTGAAATTGCCCTATCTCTGCTGTCTTTCCAGAAACAGTCCTCTCTCTTCAGGCAAGCTTTCCCTGAATGATGGACTGCCTATTATGTGTCTTTTATATGAATCTACCATACATGATCACATAGACTTTGCATTTATACCCACTTATAAATTTGTGTTTATATTTCCCCTTGGAAACTTTTGGATGGTCTCCCATGCATGATTGCATGGTTTTTTACTCTTCTTTTAACTGCTCGCGTTCTCTTTTAGCTTTAATGTTGTCTTCTAATGCTGTAAGATGTCGCTCAATACCCTATTCTCAAACTTGAATATGTCCTTATTGTACTTGACTGTATACTGTCCCTTATTACTGTAAGCCACCTTGGGTCCTTTTCCAAGGAGAAAGGCAGGGTAAAAATACTTTAATAATAATAATAATAATAATAATAATAATAATAATAATAATAATAATAATAATAATAATAATAATAATAATAATAATAATAATAATAATAATAATAATAATAAATTCATTTATATGAAGGGTGTAGCATCATCACTTCTTTCTCCCCCTCCTCCTCTTTAGCATTTATCCAGCAGCACATTCCGCTATGCCAAGAAGGAGTGGGACCCTAAAAGGGGCTTTCTGATCACGTCGCCCTCCATTGAGTTCTTCAGCACCATGGTCAAGTGCGTTGCCACAGTCAAAGGGGACAGCTACATCTCCTATTACATGCCACACAAAGTAGGTGAGTAGCTTCAGATTCTCACCTTTGCTCTGTGTCCCGTCCCTCCTTTTCCTCCCGGTTGCATCCTCTAAGCACAGAACGGTCTAAACCTCTTGCCTTTCTCAGGGTTCGAAGGCATTTGCTCACCCAAATATTGGCTCCAAAACGTTTCCCCTTCCGATGCTGAAAATGTTGGATTTTCCCCAGATATTCTCCAAGCACTGAGATACGTTGCTGAAGGTTGGCCAGACATTGGATGCCCACTCTGGGATGTTTTATTTATTAAGTGATCTATGGCTTGTCCATCATATGGGAGCGAAACTGCTCGAAACACTTGCGAAAGGATTCGAAGCATTGCAATGGATTGAAACAAAATGGAGGACGGAATAGATCACAGCTTTGTAGGTCAAAGCCAAGCTATGGTCGCCTGTGCAATTATGTCAGAATGTGCCTTGGGAAATATATGGATTTGTTTTGTCTTGTCTTTAGTATGCAGTTTTCCTGAAGTGTGGTTGCTGTTTTTTTAATTATAATAAGAACATCAACTTTATATTTCTGCATATGCATTTTATACACTTCCCAAGGAAAATTGCTCATCTACAGGCATGCGTATTAATCAAAGGCACAAGTTGAGTATTTGAAATATATGATATTGCAATACTATAATACTTATTCTAAGAAAGTTTGAACAGAATGTCATCCTGGAAGAGTTATACATGCTTTCATTAACTGTCCTGTAACAAAAACTAGATAAATATGGGTGGTGTTTATTTAAAATTAAAAAAAAGATTAATGTACATTACTTTTCATCCCTTCTTCAAACATCCACCAGAGTTTGATAGCTGATAGTCATTTGTGTATTCCTTTCAGTGAAAAAGGTATCGGACCTAAATTTGATAGCAGTTCCAGAGAAGCTGCTGGCTGGAGAAACTCTTCGCCTGGAATGCAGTGCTGAAACACCTCCCAATGGCCGAATTAATTTCATGTGGAAGCTTCCGGGAATGAAAGTGAGTGACTCGATCAGGCAGAGTTTGTGATTTGCTGTTTCATTGCACGGTGTGATCCAACTATCTGGATCTGTCCTGGGAAAGGATGGCCATTGCATCGAAACTAGTTTTCAAATGCTCATTGTTGGCTTCACCATAGTGCCAATATCACCACTGCCAAAAGTTTAACAACCATTTCCGTAGGCGTTGGTGGCAAAGGAAATGGAACTACTTAGGTCTTCACCTCAAACATCCAGACGGGATGGGCAAGCCATAAAATTCATTTTTCGGTTGGAAGAATGCTGTGTTTTGTAGGCCTTTCTGAAGGCATCAAGCAGAGTGGAACATACTGAGCCTGAAGTTTCAAGAAGTGTCAGCCTGGGACTGTTATTTTGGAATGGTGAATCTGCTCCAGAAGTTACTCTGAACTTCGCCGGAGCTCTCCAAGGTGCTGAAATCCCAAAACAGGTTCATTGCCTTGGATAGCAACTTAAACGTTCAGACGAAATGCAGAGAGGATTCACTGCCCCAGCAAAAATTGGACTCATCCATCTTTGGTGGCATCAGGGCCTAAAAACTAAAAGGCTGGGAACATTTAATTAGGAAGGAACGTGTGAAATTGCACATCACCAAGCAGAGGCTATGAGGATTTGTCTTAATTTGGCTTTTGTAGATAATTGAATCCCAATCTTTAAAACACTGGTTGAGATTACACTTTGCCAGGGAACATCTTGCTTATGTGTATCTGAGGCTAATTGACTCTCACCATCGCCTGTGGCTCTCTTCAGTTCAATGCAAAATTAGGTCCGCAGGAACATATCTTAATGCTTGGGTAGAAACAAGCACCCAGAGGTTATTTGACATTGGAAAACAAGAACTTCTCTTCCAGGCAAAGAGGGCATGTTTCCCTCTGTCAAGTGGTGCTCATTTATGGTATGGGTCTCCTGCAAGCTACTTATCTTCACTTTGGACACCAGAGGCTGATAGAGCATTCGTGCTGGATGGTTTAAATGTCCTATCCTCAGCCCTTCTTCAGTGTGGATTCAAGGGAACCCCATGTCCTATGGCCAGTCTTGATCCATCCTCTATTGAACAAGGGTCAGGGTCATCCAACTTGATGGCCAGTCTGGCACTGCTTGTCTGATCAGAAGACTGCCACTACAACACTAGTTACAAAGTCCTTTTTAGTGGCCGCGCGCAGGAGAGCAATGTTGTTTACGGATGCCTAATTACGCTTTGTATTTCTCCCCCTTTTATTGCTTTATTCTTTGATCTTGGTTCAGTCACACGACTGGAATAAACTGATTCGATTTGATTTGATAATTGGACCCATGTAACTTTGTGATGAAACAGCACCAGAAATCTCAGCTCAACGCGCACGACTTATGGTTATGAGGTTTCTGATCTAACCTCTGCCTCTTTGTCCGTCTTTAGGAATATGTACCTGGAAAGTATGCTCCAAAGGTTGATGATAAAGGTATCAAGAAGGTGTTCTATTCTAACTTCATCATCGAGGATGTGACTGTTGAAGACAAAGGTGTGTGCATATGCAAAGCGGTCAACACGTCACAAGGAGAATTGAAGGCCAACGTCACCGTCACAGTGTATAGTAAGGATGACACCGAAATATGATGTCTAAGCCTGACAAGAAAGCACAAGCAGCACCCGCAATTTAACACACTAATGTGAAGAGTGCTGGTTTTCCAATGCATCTAACCCAGGCATGTCCAAACTTCGGGCCTCCAGATGTTATGGGCCACAACTCCCACAGTCCTTTGCCAGTGGAGATACAGGCTTGGAATTCTGAGAGTTGTGGTCCAAAACATCAGGAGGGCTGAAGTTTGGACATGCCTGATCTAACCTGTTTGAAAGCAACGATCTGAACGTAATACTAAAATTCTAAACACATTGCTTCTGGGGGTGGGGGTGGGGAATCATTCTTTAGATGCATGCTCCTGCACACCATATCAGGTGTCCCCCAAAAAGTGCTTATCATGATTGTCTCGCTTCTCATCTTTCACTGCACCTTACCCTTTGCCTGCCTGCCTGTTATTTTATCCAAGCTTTGGGATGGTGCTGTTTTATCCGTAGCGCCTAGCTTTCTTCCTGTGATAAAGCAGACTTGGAACAAACCCTGTCCTTTTTCTTCTTTATTCAAGAGAGAGCTTTCCTCAAGGTTTCCTATAAAAGGAAGAGCTATTATGAGGTCCTCGAAGGGCAGAAGGTGGTGAAATTGGCTTGGAAGGTGGACGCGTTTCCTTACCCCAACGTGACCTGGTAAGGAACCAGGGATGGGGAAGATGGGAGATACGGAAACCCTATGCAACCATACCAGCAATCCTTCACATGTCTATTCATTCCTGTACTGTTTATTAGGACCTACCCTTGGGTAGCGCTTTGACCAAGGTTGTGTTAATTTGCTCCTATCAAGTTGATAACACTTGAATCCACTTGGTGCTAGTGCATTCACTTAATCCGGTGGTTCTCAACCTTGGATAAGCCAGTTGGACTATAACTCCCAGAAACCCCAACCAGCATAGTGGGTGGTGAAGACTTCTGGGAATTGCAGTCTTAAGAACACCTGGACTACCCAAGGGTGGCAACCACTGGCCTAATTTGTCGCAAACGGGCACTCGTGCGAAGGAGGGATCAGTCCCCCACAAAGTAGTTCCTTTAATCTCCAAAGAGTTCTTTTTTTAAAAAAAAAAGTTTCAATTCCATGCTGGAACATATTAACACTAAGTCATTTCATGAAACTGAAAGAGAGAAAGAGATTTGATTGGCCAATTAGCTACTTGTTAGCACCTTGAGGTAGCTTCTGCTGTTGGAGCTTGGTGCAAACCAAGCCCTCTGCCTCTACTTTGATGACTCTGGCCAACTGTTATCTGGATAGCAAAAGTGATCTCACAAAGATAAACCTGATGCAACGAGCTGCCCACCACAGCAGACCAAAAAGCATTTTCCCTGCTGTGCAGTCACACCTTTAGATGATGTGGGCAAGTGATCCATGTGCGCCGTTTGCACATCAGCTGAAATCTCAGCTGAACCTGAATGGACGCTGGCTCTGCCTTAAGGTTTCCATCTCTCCGAATGGATTTTAATGCCCTTTCCTTTGCTGATCAAAACAGGCACAAGGATGGCTCCCCACTCCCCGCAAGCAGCTGCTACGAACCAGACCCAGTGAAATATAAGCTGGTTATTAGGGATGTGGGCACAAAGCATTCTGGGAACTACACCATCCTGCTGAATAACACCAAGCATGGACTCTTCAAAAAGCTCACCATCCAACTGGTTGTGTTAGGTAAGCCTTTGGTGCGTTCAAGCAAAGATGCTTTCTTATCGGTGGCTGTGACAGTTCTTCTCTTTGGGGACCTAAAGTACGGATGAATCCCAAAACGGTTGTGCATTTAACAGGCCGGTGGCTTTCTGGAAGGCCATGGCCCTGCCAATAAGGATGGCCACGTGGTAAGGATCGGCAGTGAGAAAGAGAGTGTTGATGGAGTTGAAGCCTGTGCTGGTCCCAGTATCGTTCTCTTCTCATTCCTACCCAAAGCAGAGTTTTGGCTCCAGCCATAGCAGCTCAAAACCAGGATGGTCCTCTCCATCTAAATGAGAACCCTTGCTTCTTCAGCTAAAACACCCTCCTCCTTCCTGTACTTATCCTTCATTGTAATTTTTACCTTGAATGATCAGCTGTACCAATCTGAACTTATCCTGCCTCGTTATCCCGATTCATTCCATTTAGATTTTTTTAAAACCAAGTTGCCTTTTCAATCCAAGAATGGGGTTCGCATCCTATGATGAATCCTTATTTCAAACCTCTTCTATCTTTTAAATAATTGCTAGAGTACAGGTGGTCAAGGCCCTGATTCCATGCCACGTCACTGAACTGTGGATGTGCACTCAGTGGCGGCCTGGCATTGTTTGTTGTCCGATGCGTTCTTTACCTTAAGGTAAAGGGCCATCTTGGGCCATCTCTCTGTTGACTTCGATTGCATGGCTACGGCCCCACTGTTTATTCAACTAAGCCCCAAGTTGTTTGCATTTGCCAACATCTCCCACACTTTCATTTTGAATCTTTAATGTACGTTTGTCAACAGCCTGTAGTTGTTGCATTCACTTTTGGGCCCTATGATTATTTATTTTATTGTGTATAGCCTTTGTCAGTCATCAGAATTGTCAGCTAGTAATACTGTTGCCATTTGTCTATTAACTGACAATGATGCCGTCATTTGAATTAGTAAGTGCTACTCTAAACATGTCCCCAGAGTATACACTGAAAAGTAGCAGTGAACGAATATACTCCTGACCCGATCTCTTTGTTCTTTTCATTCGGTCTTCAACCCACAATGACTCTAACAAGGTTCGTGAATTATGAAATATATTTAAGGAGTGGTTTGACAGGGTCACATCCAAGTGAGTTCCCATGTTCGAGGACAGATTTAGACTCAGATATCCTGGGTTCTTGATTCCTACTCTGTGCGCTGCACCATTCTGTCCCTTCTACCAACCCAGCTACAACATTGGCCTGTCTTTAAAAGATAGACTGATAGACAGAATGAACTCTGAATTGTAGTTAATTCTGTCTCTGTGAGGAAGGAAAGAAAAGTCAAAGATTTCCATGAGAAATCAGAGGATGGACAGAAAAGCACGGTCTCTTGGATCCATTTTGTTGGTGAAAAGAAAATAAGTCCCCCCCCCCCAATTCTGTCTCCCAAATTCCTGCTGCCTTTTAAAAGAAATATTCCTTTCCCCATAATTTATTCAAGTTAAAAAGGCCCTGGTGGGAAGAAGGCCACTCACCCTCAAGAGCACCCGCCCTTTTTTTTGTAACTCTAAAATTTACATGGAACAAAGGAAGAGAGCATATATCACAGGTGAGTTCTACTGCCTGTCTTTCAGCCTTAAAAAATTCTCCTCTGGCAAAGGGCAATACTCTTGCAGGGCAAAGTTCGTTGGAAAATTGGTATCTTGCCAGTTTTCCCCATGGTGCAATTAGTGTCACTGGGTCGGATCGGGTACTGGTTAGGGCTAAGGGATTTTCTTGTGCAGAAATGCCCTGGCGTGCACAACAGAATGGCCATGTCTGCAGCTTTAATGAAAGAATAGATTGCTCCCATAAAAATAAAAAATAAAAAACTGTTGGTATAAAATTTGTGGGCAATTAAGGCAAGGTTTTGTGGTGCTCTGAACGCCATCCGCCTGATTCTCTCACCGCTAATGGGTTTGCAAGCTTTTTCATCTCTATATTTGTGTGTAATTTCATGCACAAGTGGTCTCCCATTGTTCTGGGTTTTTTTTTGGTCATGGATCGGCGTAGCAGTGTGGATTAATTGGGAACTGTTACTGTAAATGTGTCGCTTATCGCAAGAATAGAGGCCAAAAGAATGCCAACAATTTGTGGAGTGTAGAAGCAGTTCCACCTAGAGAGGGCAAAGGGGGATTTTTTAAAAGAGCAGGTGTTCCATTTTAAGTAACAAAAATACCTCTTTCTATTTAAAAAAAAAAGAGAGAGAGAGATGATTTCCAAGGGTTTTCTGATATGTGGACTTTTCCTGCAAAAGTGTGACTGGACCTCAACGAAAACAGAGATTGTGTCTTGTTATGAGCATGGAGGAAAAAACTGTATCATCCTTGGGTCGCTCATTCCACTCCGTGCCTAACAAATTGTTCATCAAAGTGTTTTGCTGTTGCTTTTTTTTTGGGGGGGGGGTGGCAGCCCAGACAGCCCATGATCAGGGATAATGGGAGCTGTAATCCAAAACCTCTGGAGACCAACAGATCGGAGAAGCCAGTGGAAACAGCTATTTGGCCTTCGCAGTCAAGGCTAGGCAGAGAAGGTTTTTCCAGTAGCTCTTGGCTGCCAGGCAGATTGATCTGGTGGTCCTTCCAAGATGTTTGGTAGGCTTTGATCTGCATCCCAGCACAAGAACTGGGAGCCAACCGATGCTCCTTGGATGCGGACGCATCTCGCTCCTAAAGGCCAGCTCTTGGCAAAAGGTCACCCGCTGTGTCTTGCTACAGCACCCGTGTTTTGAAGAGCTTACAAAGGCATCTACACCTCCAGCACCTTGTTATTTCCAAGAAGGAAGGGTTCATTTAAATGATAATAACATTTGAACTTCAGAGCTGGGAGGGACCCTATGTGTAATTGTGTCCAGCCCCTCTCAAGGAAGCACAGGGGGGAATCGAACTCCCAACCTCTGAGTGCATAGCCAGAGACCTGAACCACTGAGGCATTTGTTTTTCATTTGGCATTTGACACAAAGCCATAAATCAGAACCAACATGTGAACCTCAGTATGGCTCATCTCTTTCAGGAATGCTGCAGGCATCAGTGTTTCGGCATTGTCCCTAAAGAAGGTTTTTTCCCCCACCCCACAATAATGCCTGATTCCTGGAATGGAAAATAATGGCTTCCCAATGGGGGGGGGGGCTCACTTTGTCCACCCTATAATGTGAAAAATACGGGCAGGGATGCCATCTGCTTCGTGTTTGACCCGTGTCCTATTTTATGGGACCATTTTCTGTGCTAGCCCAAATCCTCTTGGACAGACCAGGTGCACAACCGGTCAGATGATGGACCCTTTGCCGGACATGGGAGCGGCTTCTGCAATTGCCCTTCCACGTTCATAGCTTCTTCATTCATGATTTTGAGATGTTCTTGAAATAGGGGATGTCCCTCTAACTTCTGCCAATGGCAAAAGTAGCGACTAGGCTGTGGAGGAGAACAAGAGATATGGCTATGTTTGCCCTGTTTTTCCACTGCCTTGACACCGGCCTAATGATGCGAAGTGGGTGCTAAAGGACCTTCCATCCCTGGATGCACCTTGTGAGGCACCTTGCTCATTTCTCTGTGCTGCCCCTCCAGCCTTGTTTTTTTAACAGAGGCCATCTCAGTGGCCCACCTTTTATGCTGCCCCCAGGACATGCCTGCCAGTGTAGCACTATAGCGCTAGATCACTCCCTCCCTCTAACATGAAACAAACAATACACAAAGCAAAATGAAGTGGCATGGACAAGAGGAACATCATGTGGGTGTTGAGGGACCTTTTTTGGTTAAGATTGGTCCTTAGTGGAGAGCACAAGATGTTTTCTGTGACTTGCCCCAGTGGAAGAATTTACTGTGTGGCTTATGAAGGATGTCTTTGAATTCCTAAGAATGCTTCTTCCTCTGTTAGAGGAAATCACTCCCTTATGAGTGTTTCTGGGAAACAGGTCTGATTTACCCTCTGTCCAAAGTTCCCGGCTTGGACAAGGCCAATAATTTCAGCACTTGTTCCTGATTCTTAAAAAATAAATCCCATTGAGATTATTTATTTTCTGGGCTTGCTGTAGGGCAAGAAAGATAAAAGATCTAACTATTCATAAATGTTAAGTACTTAAGAGGTAGCAATCAATGTTTTTCTTGAAATAATGAGGTACTTACAGAATGACACAATTTCCTAACCTGGGGTGATTTATGTTGTGAGAGTCCTGCTGTATTTTAAAATGGTTTCATCCCCACTATTAATCCACCTATTAGTGTTCACAGTAGGATTTAGATTTAAACTTTAAGAAATAATTGCAAAAAAAAAAAAAAAAGGTAGGCATAAAGGAACGTGATTGCTCCTAGTGTTTAAAAGTCAGTTGCTGGGTAAGGATGCCCCGTGTGAGATAGTAAAGCAGAAAAAGGGTCAGTAAAGAAATGAACAGCATAATAAACACACACACACATCCAAAAGGAAATCAACTATATTTTTATGAAATCTCTGAAACAAGGAATTTTTTGTGCCGTATCTGAAGCATTTTCAGCCTTAGCTTCTGTTGATATTGGCTCTCATATTGTGGAGCTTCCGAGGGTGAGTTTCTCATGGACTACAACTACCAGAATCCCCCATACCATGGTCCCTTGCTTTGTCAGGGATTATGGCCAGCAGCTGCTGATTCTCAAATCCCGATGGATACCAGCTTATCCTTTGTTTCAAAACCCTCAGTGAAGACAAGACCCATCACTCTTTGGAAGGGAAGTAGCAACGTGTACCAGATTTTTGCCACGAGGAGCTCTGATGCTCATGGGGGAAAGCCAGGCTGTCGACTCCTGTTCTGTCTGCTTCCAAACCACGCCAGGACAGTCCCCGCTAGAGTGCACTGAGATAGCCTAGCTGGCATTTGTGGCATCTAAAGCTAGGTATTGTTTCATATTTCTTGAACTATAGCTCCTTTGGTGCTGGAAGTTCTACCTAACAGATACCATAAGACACCTAACTGGTGCTCACCTGGGTGAACGACCTCAACAAAAGCGTTTGAGGATGAGCGACGCTCCTGCCCAAATGCTCATTGGGAGCTTACTTTTTTTAACAGGAAGTGCGACCTAGCCCAGCCTTCCCATGTTGTTGGCCTTTTTGCCCAGGTGAGCAACATCCAGGTGTCTGCCCTCCAGGTAGACCTCCCAGAACGGGGAATCGTATGCTTTATCGCCCAATCAATCTGAACATCTAAATCTCCTAGCAAGGCCCTTGAATTCCTGGTCATACTGAACACTGGAATTCCCAACCCACTGCTTCTCCGATGTGAGTAGCAGCTCTTTATTTTGGCGACCTATTTTTCTGCACCGCCCAGGAGAGACATGGAATTTAATCTCTCAAGAGCAACATCACCGTCTTGTTGGCTTGACCCGTACACTCATGAGTCTCCAGGAGGCGGCGGTTCATTTTTGTTGTCGGCGTTGCTGTTGGGTTGGTTTTCGTTTTCTGAAATTGTTCTTCTTTTCCATACTTGGACATCAAGGACTGTCCACACCCCCCCCCCAAAAAGGAGGACTTGCTGCTGTGTTCTCTGCTTTTGAGAGTTATTTTTGGGGTGGGGGTGGGGTTGGGGAGAAGGGGTTGTTGTTGAATTAAGTTCTCATTGAGAGCCAAAGCGAAGCGAACGTCCTGGAAGCCTTTGAGAAAGGCAGAGAAAAGAGCAAAGGAGGGTCTTAACAAACAGCTGGCGATGACACATCCTGGTGAGACAGGAATGGAACACGTGGGAGAGAAAAGCTGTTTCGGGCTCAAGTACAAAGCAAGGAGAGGCATTCAAAGAAGGGTATTTTTCATTCTCACCCTTGAACAAATAAACAGATTTCGCAGTGTCTCTTCAGAGGCTTTTTATGCAACTGGGATGTTTCTGTTGAATGTGGCCAGAGATTGGGTTGTTTTTTTTTTTTAAAGTTATTTCTAATGAAACAGAACAAAGAGACTGCAGCCATTTTAGTCTTCTGATGAGCCGTTCCTAGGATTAACGCTCATGCCGAGGCAAATTGGCTCTAGAAATATTGCAAACCTGATTGAACCATCGATGGCAGGCATTAGAACTGTGAGCTGCTGCAGATCTGGTCACTTTTGTACCAAACATTTTTGCCAGTCAGGAAATGTCCCTCGAAGAGATATTTTTTAAGAAACAGGCCCAGCGCTTCTTAAAAGGCTGACGTCTGACTCCAGGATTTGAATATTCGATGCGAGGTTTGCGATTTTAATGTCAAAGTACAGATCTTTGAATATTCAGCAAACCTTCCTCCTCTCCCCCCCCCACCCCCCATGTGATCGTTTTTCTTTAATGCTATTCTAGGTTTCTTCTACGTTTCACCAAGGGAATTTTAATTTGTCCGCAACTAATTTCTGCAACATCAGCTTTTCTTTAGCGGTACTTTGGGCCGCATTGCTCCAAACGGTGCGTTACCTGCGTTGCAGCTACAGCAGAGGGGAAAACACAGCCCGGTGCTATAAAAAAAGAAAGGGAAAAAACAACACAGAAAGGCCTCAAATCCAAAGATTCCTACCTTTGAATTTCCAAGAGAAGTCGAACCAGAAAGAAAAGGGTCGCCAGGGCAGCCTGATAGGCGTTTGTCCTTGGTAGGAGACCCCGCTGTGTGCACTGGGACTGAGTTTTGAGTGAACAAGTGAAGGAAGGTGATGCAAATATGGCCTTATTTTTCCAACCGGGGAGGGGGGGGAGTGTATAATGTGGATTACTTAATGTGGGTAGAACCTGAAGTTCAAAGAAATGTATTTCATCACACTCGTATGTGTTTCTTCTGCGATGCAGTCTTTTCTGCCAGTTCTCTCTCTCTCTCTCTCTCTCTCTCCCCCCCCCTCTCATTTCTTTGGATGTATGTCTTTTTGGGACACAAGCAGCAAGCATAGATGGGTGGCGTGCCCAAATGGGATGGAACAGGGATGCTGTAACCCTTGGGAGATGCTCCCCATGGGCACCCATCTGCGGTGTGCAGCTAGCTAATGGAAGGGATGCAGCTGTAAGTACCGAATGCCGTAACCAATGCTGTCATGCCCGGGATGTCACAGGGCTCTAGGTTCTTTCTCAGGCCCGTCAGGGAGGAAGGTGCCTTTCAAAGGAGAGCAGCTGTTGTCCAGCTAATCTGCCTTGCTAATTCTACCCCACCCATTGCTCCCTGGGGCTTGGGTTGCAGGTTGTGGGCTGCGTCTCCATCCTATATGGGAAGGCTGGGCTGCATCCCAGAAGCGAAGAGGAAACGAGGACATTTGCCATGCTCCGACCTGAAAACGCAGCATGCGCTCTGCGGAAGCAGGAGGAGTAGGAAAAGGCTGTTGTTATTCAGGTCAGCTTTCACACCAGCAACTGAGTCTCATCAAAGCTGGCCTGAGGTCCTTTAACTAATCCACCGAGCAAAGAGGCAAACACGTGCCGTTGCATTTTAAGCGGGTTTGGAGTGATGCCCTCAGACATGAGGCTTTGGGTGTCAGAAACTCAGGTGGTCGGCTTTCCTTCTGGGCCAAGGGAGGAAAACATTGGGTTTGGGACACGGGAGAAGCCTCTCCATCCAGTCCACCATGGAGACCAGGCTGCCAGCTGGTAGTCGAGGGGAGCCAGGAGAGAAAAGCACCAGTGAACAGAGTTCAGCCTTACAGGTTCTACTTTGTGTAATGCTTGTGTGGTGTTTTGTTTTGTGTTTTGCTATACCCGGGTTGTCCAGCAGAAAGGATCAGGCCCATGACAGCAGCTCCTGTGGGCAGATATCTGCCGAAAACTGGAGGAACAGGTCCTTCTCCCCAAAGGGTCCCCGCAACTTCACCAGGATGGCGAATTTCTTCTAACATGTCATCCGAATGCTATAAGGCAGTGTTGGTGAACCCATGGCATAGGGTGCCAAAGGTGGCACTCGGAGCCCTTTCTGCTGCATTGACACTTTGCGAAAAATTAGTGGGTTTTGAATCACAGTTTGGGCACTCGGTCTCTAAAAGGTCCACCATAGGATCTCTCCATGGTGCTGAACCCTGACACTGAAATACATCCGGGACCGCTTTAAAGTTCTAGCTAAAAACAAAAACAAAAAAACAGGAGAGTTTATTACTTCACCAGCATCAAAATCAGCCTTTGTGACAAGGCAGGTGTGCATTAGTCCTGATGTGTCTTGCTTCTGGCTACCCTCCGATCTCTGCTCGCCACAGTGGCTGCTGGGTGTTTCGCCCCACCAGCCGCCAGATGCCCCCAGCTGCTGTGTCCTTTGCAACCTGTGCTGTAGCTTCCACCCTACTATATTACGACTCCAAAACACACACACACACACAGAGAGACACACATAGGCAACTGGACCAATCTATTCGAATGAATGAATAATAGGTCTTTCCTAAAACTTCATGGCTCTTAACTGCCCGTTCAGCCACCCTCAAGTACTTTGCACTGCAACAGGGAGAACTTTTAAGAACATTCCCCATTGCTTGGGAAATCGGTGCCCTTCCCAGCTGCTGTGAGGATTCTGGCTCAGCTCAGAGGATACAGGGGAAGTTAGACATGGGTTGGGCTGTGATACAGTCCCTGCTGTCGCAAAATTCCCAGGCAACAGGCCCAGGCTGTGCTAAACTCCCATTTGTAACCAATTCTAATTCATTAACCTGGCTTTTTTTTCTTGATCCAGATGCGAGTATTGCTAGTCAGAGCCTTGCCCGTCACTCTGGTGTGCACTGGGTGGCTGGCCCCTCTCCTGGGAGACCCAAGGGGGACCCCAAATCCTGTCTCCATGGCAAGGCACTGCTGCCCACTGAACTCTAGCAGCTCAGCAAAGGCTGGGGTATAAGACAAGTTCTTCTGTACAGTTAGAGGTACAGAATATTGTCAACAGTTCTAAAATTCACTGTGCCCACTTATACCGGGATAGGGGTTGGGTGAGGATAGAGGTCAACACACACGGAGCTCTTGCCCACAGGTTGTTTGAAAGGATGTGCTACCTCAGTGCCAGGGGAATTTTTGGCATGACTGTTCAGCTCACATTAGCTTTCTGCCAGTGTATCACTTCAGTAAGTTTCAAGTTCACACTCATTTTGGTATTGTGTGTGTGTGTGTGTGTGTGTGTGTGTGTGTGTGTGTGTGTGTGTGTGTG
>JAHTLZ010000288.1:5725102-5754947 GCA_023846285.1 Phrynocephalus versicolor
GAAGCTCCCCTGCCGCCAGTTTGGCTCCACAGGGTTAAGGTTTGCTCTGAAGTAAACAGCTACCAAAAAAACATTGACACCCTACTGGGAAGTTTTGAAGTCTTCAAACATCCCAATCTGAAACAGCTGCTTGCGAGCAAATAAACAAGGCTTTGCAGCCTGTATATCCAAGGGTCTTCAGGCCAGAACAGAAACCAAGCTGCTTTGCTGGTTTAGACCGGCCAAGAGGAGATGCAGAGGGGGAAAGGGGGACAAGCAGCAGAAGCCTGATAGTGTTTGGGACCCACTTCTGGCCATGGTGCTGTGGCTCTCTGCGTGCTACAGAATTGAGAGAATGAATTCATTTCCCACAAGAAATGGAAAAATTTGAGGTAGCCTCTTTGGAACTTCAGAGAAGGACAGAGAAGAACCACCAGGCAACTGGTTCACTCTCCACTCCCATCAAGCGTTCTCTGTGCCTTCTCAGATCAGGAATGAAGAGCTGATTGGCGGTGTCCTTTAGCTGAAAGATGTGGGCTGAAAAGTTTGCCCCGGGCTTCCTTCTCTTGCAGAACAGTAGAGGAAAGACATGGACAAATAGGCTGGTGCAGTGTTTTGAAAAAGATCCAGCCTGTGGTGATATCAGCTGAGCCACATTTGCAGCGAGGGAGCGTATGTGTGTGTCTCTACCTCTTCTTGACCTCCAGGGCTGCCTTATCTCTTCTTACAGAACAGGAGCTGGAAACCGTTCTTATGGGAAATACACCCCTTCCCAGTTTCCTGAAGCTATTTCTTGCCCCCCTCACCCTCCTTAAATACACATAAGTTGCTCCCAGCTCTATTCTCCAATGCCCTGATTTTTTCTGCCATTGTTCAAGTCCGTCTGGAGGTAGCTTTGTCTGCTGAGACGGTGACCCTGAAGGAAATTGCAAAAGCCATTAGAAAAGGAGATTGCCCTTGCCCCCCCCCCCACATCATGACTTAATAATGCTTATGAATGCCTCGTATTTACATTGCTAGAAAATTCGCTGCCCATTGTCCACTCCAAGGACAAGTATGAATGGCTGTCGGTGGCTATTCTGCATCTAGCTTTCTACTTGGTGATTTTCCATGGGTATTCTTTAACTAATTGGTGGCCTGCTCCCCTGGGTTGAAGGAGACTGCTCCAGTAGGGTCACCCTGCTCCTTCTGCTTGTTAGGACTTTGGAGTCGCCTGAGGTCTTTGTGAGTTTCTACCCTCCTCCAGTTCCATACGCCAGGAGACGGATCTCAAGACAAGGAGATGTGGAACTGGGATCCTTTGGGTCCACTTCACCCCACTCCCATATACTAAAGCTTTCTCCATCTATGGTCAAGTAACATCAGAGCCCAGTAACACTGCCTCAGCATGGAGGTGATTTTTGTGGGCTGGGAGGAAGGCTGTGCCAAGCACCACGATGGGCTCAAAAGCAAAACCCGACCTGCAAGTGATGCAAGGAAATTCCCATTCTGCCGATTTTTATGGAGAACAAATGCCATTTCAGAAGAGAATGGAGAAAGTACCCATTAAAGCTAACTGACTGGGGTTTACTTTTGTAGTTACTATTGTAATAAGGTATAGCATAGACGAACAGTAGGCAAAGAAATGTTGGTTGGTTGGCTGGCTGGCTGGCTGGTCAGTCGGTTGGTCAAATATTTATATGTCTACCCGCCTCCTGCATTGCACCAATGAGCCCTGGCCATGCAAGCAACTTTTCTACTACAGTCACTTCAGCCTAATTCAGTCTGGTGCCCCTGGTGTCACTGACCTACCCTCAAGTCTGGTTTTCCTGGGCAAGAAGCAGTGTTGCCATTCTGTTTTCTCAGGGCACTTCCGAGAAAGCTGATGGCAGCCTGAGAAAAACTCTCCTGTTGGACATCCTGCCTCTTTTCAGGTCTTCTTCCCTCTTGGTCAACATTCCACCAGATCAACCACCATAGATCGTCAACATTGTACATCTCACGAGCCTATTCAGGCCATTGTCCACCTCATGAGCCTGAGCCTCTTCAGACCAGGGTGGTGTGAAACCAAGGTGAACTCTAAATAGGAAACCTCACGGCAACTTTCCTCAGAATGACGAAGCTCCTTGAATGAGCACTGAAACATTTCAATCTCATTTAAAAAAAAGAAGTCCATTTGCCATGACTCAGCTTCCAGGTAACCTCACTTGGATGGCGGAATTCCCTGTCTAAAACAACCCTTAAGACCATTATAGGTGAAAACAAAATAAAGTTTAAACGTTTTTTAAAGAAACCAAAATGCACCTGAAATATCAACTTTTAAATATTTTTTATAATGTGAGGTTTTTCATGGTGCACTTCATCAGTCGTGTTCACAGCCCAGATTTATAGATCCTTTTTAATCCTTCATTCCACAGTTGCACCTGCTGTTTTGTGCAGTGTGACACACACACACACACCCAACTCTAGATTAAAATGGATGCTGGTTTGGATTGGTTTGTTTTTAATTCTGCAGTAGCAGCAAGCTCTTGTTTTTTGTGTAGACTGTCCAGACTGAAGGCAAACGCGCCTACTTCAGGCTGCCCCTTGAGAAGCTTCTCAGTCCACTTTGACCTGCCATTTTCCTGACTTCTCAGGTCAGGTAAACGAAGTGGTCAGAAATTGCTGTTTTCAGCCTCCCATTGTTCTTCTTCTTCTTCTTCTTCAGGTGCAAACAACGTGGAAGGAAAATCAAGGTGGAAGATACATTTGGCACTGAAGCGCTCTATCCAGCCAATAAAATCAAGGCTATCCAGTCTAGGATTGTAACACACGAGGATAAGTTAAAGGTACCATTGGGGGGGGGGATGGCGGAGCTTGTCTCAAACTGGAAGGGTCCTCTTTCCTTGCCTTTCCCAGACAGTGGTTTCCTTCCATCACCCCGTCGTTGGCGTGTTTGGGATTTTTTCTCTCTGGGATCATTCTTGCCCCCTGTTTCGCTTTCAGTTGGAATGCTTGACTGCGATGATGGTGATGTCACTCGTCCTTTTTCGAGAGGGAGGGTGAAAAAAGAACTAAAAATATGCATGACTCTCTCTCGGAAATTCTTTCGGCCTGGAGCCTGAGAAAGTGCGCGAGAGGCCACCCTGAGAATTCTCACCAAAGGCCAGCCGTCTCTGGAGTTCTCTTATCTCCTCGGATGGCGGAGCTGTCTTGGCCACACATTGGCTCACCATTCCGTGAGTGGCTACATCCTGGGATTTCACGGAGAATATAGCCTAGGCCAGTACCTCTTTCTTGCCCCAGTCTCTCGCCAATCAAAATAAAACACTCCACTTTTGGGGTTTCCGTTTGGAAAGGATGTGGGGGGGGCAATAGATCTGTTTGCACTTTGATCCCACTTGGTTGCACTTTGGTGATATGGAATCCTAGATTTTTGCAATTGGGTTGATTATCACAATGCAGCGCCTCGAACAACAGCTGGGAATGCTAACTACCTCACCATGCTATGAACCCCTTAATTCTGTACAGCTAAAGTGGTTTCATAAAGTGGCATAAAAGCTTAGATCTACTGAGTTTGGTTCTGACCCTGAATGTAGCATTGCTCCCTGCTGACACATGAGAATAGCTTAGACTATAAGCATTAAGTCCCACCAAGTTAATGGGTGTGAGACTGCCCTTGGTTTCCCAATACAGCATGCTTAGAAGTGATCTTCTGGGATCTCCAGAACTGTTTGCTGTTTTCCATTCTATTCCTCTAGGGATGACCCACAGCGTGCCCAAGGCCACCCAGGCTGGCTCTTCTCCCAAGGGCCACAGAAGGGAATCAATTTCCTGGCCTCAGGCTCCACAGATAGGGACCCAACTCACTGAGCTTTATGGATTCAGAACATACTTTAAGAGAGAGAGAGAGAGAGAGAGAGAAAGGTGGTATAATGGTGGCATCATTTCCCATGAGAAATGTACGACATTTCTCTGGTTGTTAGACAATGGTCTACAGGTCTTTGGCATTTCAATACCTGCTGGTTGACTTCTGACAGTTGAGTAGTCGGGTTCCTACCAGAAGAGCTTGGAGAGTTATTGAATATCATGCCTTGCTGAAGCCATCTGTCACTGCTGGAGGATGCTCCTCTGGGACCCAAGACACCTTCCTAGGACTTCCAATTATGGGTGTCCCCAGTGTGTCATCCTGTCATGTGATGCCAATGTTCCTGTCAAACCACCATTGACACTTTAAGGGAAGCATCCATCCACTGCCTCCAAACCCTGTTTCTCTAAGCCCCCTTTTTTGTCCTAGTAGGGGAAGCACTGAGGCGGGGGCGGGGGGGGGGGCAAACTTGTTTCTCCTTCCTGATGCCCTAGTAGTGCCTTTGGTAGTGCCTTTTGATATTCTGGCCATTTTGTATTGTGTCCTGCTCCAGGGAAAGAATGCCGTCTTGGGTTTGGAGTTGGGGGCAGGCATGCTGTAACTCATTTGTTTTAGAGGTGTGCAGATTTGTATTTGGGGGCTATAAGTCCCAGGATTCTCCAGCAGGCAAGGCTGTCTAGCGACTTTAAAATATCCTTTTTGAAAACTCTGACTCCCAGTTAAGATGAAAAAGGCATGCTACTTGAGATTTGGATTTCTGAATTCTCTCTCTCTCTCTCTCTCTCTCTCTCTCTCCAAGTCCCATTAGTAAAATCTCTCCTCAGCGAACACTGTAATGAAGTCCGTGGGTGTCTGGGTTAAGCAAAGCTTAGAGATAATGGATAACATGTTATAAACAATGCTGAGATGAAAATTTTATAACTTCCTCTACTAATTCTCCCCCCCTCCCCAGACCAGAAATAGAACCTTTAGGGAATGGTGCAACTCATTTCCCATGTTGTTTTATTGTTGTTTGGCTAGCTGGACAAACAATAAAACTATCAGAGATGGTGATGGCCTGGCTTTAACTGACTGGGTGATAATGCAGGCATCTGCCTGGATTAGATCATCTTCCCTGTGTGTGCCTTGAGCCTCCCTATACCCTACCACACAGTTTGCATTAAGAACCTGGCTTGAGGGGTTCCTGGAGCCTTCCAAGGGACAGCTGGGTTGCAATCTCTCTTTGGAACATGGCATTGGTAGGGATGCCAATATTTCAGGAGCAGAAATGGCCCTTCAATCTTTTGTCTCTCATAACCAAAATGCCTACTTTTTGTAGGTCTATCTTGGAAGGCTTAGACGGATCTGCAAAACTATTCCTATTGTGGTGAGGTAGGCATAGCGTCTAAGCTCTTTCCCACATTCATAATTTTTTATTTATTTACTGAAGCTAGGAAGCATTTCTAGAGAACTCTGGGAGAATTCCATTTCCATCTGCATTTCTAAGCAGACTGGCCTAGTTTGCAATTCCCCAACGAAGATGCAATCAGAGCACCGCTGTTCCTTGGGACGGAAGCAGCAGACGTTATAGATCAGAGGCGGAGATTAGAAGAGGAAAATTCTTGACTAAAATAGAAGTGTCGGGATGCCACAGTCGGAGCTCTGGGACCTCCTGGTGTTTAGAAATTAGCATCCTTTGCATAACGATTGGTCTTTAGGACTTAAGGACATGACTTCTTTGAAGTCTGCATTCACGAACCTGGATGGCTGCCTTAGTTACCTCTCGCCGACATTAATGCACTTTCAGCTAGATATTACTGCGCAAAATGTTTCAAAACCAAGTGTTCAGTATCAGCCATGCACGTGTGCCGTCTTTTGTACATGCCATTCCACATCCTTTCCTGTATTTTAGAAGTCTTCTTCCTTCACTTTATGGGATCTTCTGTGATCTCCAAACTTATTCGCTGTTTATAGGGCTGCAGTTTTGTTGCAGTTTTTTTCTCCTGTTTTATCTGCATGGTGCTATCTGAGACCCATGATCTCTGTTATTTCCGCAAGCTAATTAATCCAAACAAGAGATGTGCTTTCATGTTGGCCAGACTCAATATTTTCCCCTCCTCAGTACTCTCAGGAAGATACTTGGGTATACCATCGTCCCAGAGGCTTTGTAAATTTTGCCATCTTGAACCGGACACAGTCCCTCATATACTGTGCCATTGCCCTGCCCATACTAGGTTACGCAAATAGTTTTTTAGACCCAATTATGTCTATGTTCCCTGTCCCTCCAGAGGAATACACAAGCTTTTTATTTCGTGACAATTTTGAATGGGTCACCTTACAAGTTGCAGATTTTCTAGTAGCTGTTATTAATAAGAAATGAGAGTGTATCCCCTTTTGGGCCTTTTACCTATTGTTTTACTTGACAATGTTTTACCATCACTGTTTTGGTTGTGTTCTATTTTCTTTGTTTTAATGCCAATAAAGGTGTATGTATGTACGATTGCCCATGCAGAGGCAGCACACAGAGGAGGCGGGGCAGGAAAGCCAGGCCACTGCCTCTGAGTGGGTGCCTGCTAGAGGAGGCGGGGCTAGAAAGAACCAATAATCTGTTTGTCCAAAAAAAAAAAAGTTGGCATGAACTATCAAACCAGCAGTTCGTGCCCATCTCTAAGGACAAATCCATCATCTGCAATAGCTTATTAATTATTTTGAAATCACACATGTAAGCTTAAAATTGCATCCTCTCATTGCCATGTATTTTGACAGATTTAGGGGATAATTGACAGATCCTAGCATAATCCTGCTAATTTTGCCATGCCACAGATGTCACCTCATTGACCACATCAGTCTCTATCAGATGATCAGGGTTTTTTTTCTTTTTAATTCTCCCTCCATCCCTTTGCTTTGCTGAGAAGTGGAGGTGGAGGAGGAGGACTGTGGAAATGAAAAAGCCGGGTGGTATAGATCTGACCTCTTCTCGCTGGCTCTGGTTTGCTGTTCCTTGCCATTTAATTGGAAGATCGATTCCACACATGGCCCTTGAGCCTTTACTAGATAATCTTGAAAAGCCCGTGTCAATGGCAATTAGAGTGATGTCCGTTCCACCCAAAAGATGGATGAGTCTAGGCCTCCTGTTGGGGCAGATAACCAAACCTGAAATGGAGCTGTTTCTTGGTTCAGTTTCCCCTGACTCTCCTCTACAACCATGTTCAAACTTCCAAGTTATACACCCACAAAGTCATACTCCCGCAGCCCCATCCCCACTTTGGGGTTTTAAAGCTGAATCGACAAACCAGCTCATCAATTCATCGGGGGGGGGGGACGTATATTTATTTGTGATTCGCTGCCTTTGATGAACCACACATTGAAACGAAATGCCATTTTCGCGATCAACTACCATCGCAAGTCTTGATCTATCAGGAACATTGGATTTTTGCAAAGGGGGTGGGTGGTGCTTTTTCTCACATTCCTATAATTTGCAAAGCCGCCATCTCCGATGGTTCTGAGTAGCTCCTCCTCCAAAGCAGTCCAGAGTCTGGTTCAAGGAAATGATCAGCATGAAGATTTATGCTCACATTCACTGAAGATGTTTCACTCAAGCGGCTGAAATGAGGAAGAGACCAGCAGGCACGTGTGGACAATGCCTCTGAGCGATATTAGGGGTGATGAGCGGCAGGATTTTCTTGGCAGCCGAAAGTGGAGCTGGGCAGTCAGGCAACTTAAACATTTATTGAAGACAGGCGGCCAAGATGACAGAACTTTTTGATCTCCTGGATTTGCCCAGAAGAAACTTTGAGTGCTGCGTAATCATCTCAAGGGATTCTTCTTATTAAAAGATAATCACTCCCAACCTTTCATTTCCCCACTAAAACCCTATGCATTTCTGGACTCGGGGGGGGGGGACATTTTTGGGGAAGGGTGGTTCTTTGCAACACACGGGCCCAACACCAACATGCCGGAGACCCACCTTCATTTCCAGGGCAAAGGAAAGGGGTAAGTGCAGGAAGTCATCAACTTGCTAATAAGCACCTGTGCATAGTTAAGGATCTCTTTGTATGTGTCTGGGAATCCAGTTTATACAGAATTTCCTGACGCTTTAGGTCTAATCCGACTGGATGCCTTTCTGATATGTCCATCTCACATCTCACATTGCCCCAAGCTGTGTGGCTCATCTGTTTTTGCTCTAAACTGGTTTGCTGGTAATATTAACCACTGACAAATCAAAGCAGAGCACCCAGAACCAAAAAACAAAAGACAAAACAAAAACAAACAAGCAAACAACAACAACAACAAAGCACCCATTAAATAACAAAGGACAAATTCCCTTCACCACATGCTTTAATTTATGATTGGGTCCCCCCAAACAGCTTGTTTCAAACACTCACAAAATAACTTTGTTTATTTCAATAAATATCCAGAACAGCACATGTGGTCCTGTCTGATGCCTGTGTGGCTGTCATTTTTGGTAGCATTGATAGGGTCGTGTCCATGTGTGCCCTCTGTCCTAAATGAAAAATATTGTTATTTTAATGCATGAAGACAGACACATTGTGTTGTAGCAGCATGTGATAATACTCTCGATCTAGGTCAGTTAGATTTTGCTCTCCACCCTACTCATGTCCGTCTGTAGACATCTTGGGGAAAAATTAGATGTCGGACTGCTAGGAATGAGTGTGTGAGAAACGCCACTTTCGTTGCCACTGTGGTGACCACGGAGAAGGACCACTTAGCTGAAAAACCTAAAATGGGGAACACAAGCCTTGCAAGGCTCAGCTCATATTTAAAGGATGTGGAATGAATAGCTGGCTTTCAACTTGAAATCGATGTATGACAAATAAACCATTGCAGTGTTACTCAATCCATAAACATGGTCTGTTTAAAGAAACTCAAATGGTCCTGCTGGTTCCTTTCTCTCAATTCAGCTAATAATAATAAGTAATATGGCAAAGCGTAAACTAGTATCGTCCAACAGGACTGCCAAATCCCAAGATTTCAAGGCCAACCTAAATCTCTGGACGCTTGTCCTGGACCATCTGGGTGCAGCAGAACCTCTTCGGATCTGTTTTTTCCCTCGATTGATCCTAATTATCCCCGAGGTCAGTTGCAAGATGTGTGAAAAACCAAAACATCTCGTGTTTGATTTAAACCACTAGCTGCAGTCCAAAGCTCCTCAGGGCACTGGCGTACAGATGGGTTTCTTGCATCAGCCAGGATGATTTCATTCTGCTCCGTGCCGAGATTCCTCTGCTAACCTCACTGAAGCTTTCCTGGAAATGACAGAGAGTCTTAACCCAACCTGACATGCTCCAGATGCGCTTCCCCACAGCTGCCATCACCCAAACTGGCACGGCCACTGGGATGGCGCAGGTGGCAGTCCTTTGCAGGCGTAGCGTGGGCAAGGAGTCAACAGACCCTGCCTGCTCGACGTGTGCCAAGCGTCGCCGATCTGGTACACCTTTCACACAGGCTCTTAGAAGAGGTCCATTTGGGCTCTTTCAATATGTCCTGTTAAATTCAAGCATCTGGGCGTGAAAGAAATCATGACGAAACTCATGCATGAAAATGGTGGCCCTGATCCACACTTAGCATTTGCTGACCACTGAATAAGAACACTCCGCACCAAGGGATCTTCCAAATATTCTGTTCCAGTTTTTCCCCCTTTTAATTCCAGATTTGTTGCTCCTGTTCCCAAGGAATATACAGTACTGAACAAACCACACCAATCTAATGGACACACCAGGAGGTGATGGGACGGAGGGACGTATGTCATTACATTTTTAGTGGGAAAGCAAGAGCAAGGATGGAAGAATAAATCTGCAGTAAAGCAAAGAGAGATGGCAGCAAGACTCCTGCTGCTCAGCTCCTCCTTTCTCCAGCTGGGTCTACTTGTGTCTCCTTGAAAATAAACCTGATTTTTTTTTCCAGCAGTACTGCGGGGAAATTGCAACCTAGGAGAGCAACCTCCGATGATTTGGTTCCCTAACAAATAAGAGTCCGACTCCCTTCCAGATAGGCCTGCATGTGCAACAGGTTGAAATGGAATAAGAGGAGAAAGAGAGACCTCAGCTGGAATTTTAAAACTTTTGCCTTTCAAGTAGAAAACATCTGGAAATCTTCACCCCTGCCGTTTCCCTCACCTAGGGCATGTCTACAACATTAATCTCCTGCAGAGCGTTGACACTGAAAATGCCTGGGGATATGTAAAGATTCTGTTAGAAGAGGGTATTTGCCCCGCGTGGTCCAAATCCACCTTTTGTCTCTCCTTACCTTGGCCTGGCAACCATCTTGCCAAAGGCGTCGCCATGTTGTAAGAATAACGGTTGCCCGACATGCGCCAGTTATATCAATGGAAGAGCCAGATGATAGTGCCTACTTGTTTGGACAAACAGCATTGGATAGTTGTTTGATTCTCTTTTCTCCCCCAGACAGTCTTTCTATACATGCTGTGTATATGTGTGTGCTTTCTTTCGCCAAAGGGATTTAAACAAGAACAATATCAGGGGGAACTCCCCTTGTTTTCTAAATATTTCCATTTTCTTCTGTGCCTTTGTAGTTTTGCTTCCAGATAAGCAACCATAGAACTGTGGGCTTATGTGCCTGAACAAAGTGATTTCTACAGAACTTACACCCAACTTTATGAGCTTCAGGAGTGCACATTTACCTTAAAGGAAGCCCCCCTGCATCCCTTAATACTTGCGACATTTTAAGAGCATGGGTCGTGGGGAGCTGTTGCAGGTCTCTTGTGGTATTTAATTTAGAATTCCCTCTTTTGATTCATAGACAACATCATATCTGAAGGTTCTCCAGGTGGGAGACATTCTACCTTCTTCTTTTAGCTGGAAGGAAATCAACAAAAGGAAACCTTTGTGCAGGTTTCTAAGGTTTGGGTGGTGGGTTGTTGTCATTATTTTAAAAAAAGGGGTGGTGGTGGTTGTCTTTTGCCATGCCTGTTCTGCTAGGGAACAAAAATGCAGTGATAGCAAATCTCCACAAAGAGGAGGACATTTTAGGAGGCATGCTAAAGGAGAACCATGGTGACTTCTCAGCCTCCTTTCTTTCTGTCCTATGAAACTGACTGGGTAGTATTTGGCCTGTCACCTTACATCAGGCTGAGCTTCTATGCTGATGTGTTGGGAATGGGAAACAGGACACAGGGGAGATGTGATAGTGTTGATCCCAGCATGCTGAAATTCAGGTGGTGCACCAAATTGGAGTGGTGGCAGCAGAGCCATCCAGCCTACACCTATAGACAACCTTTGGTCACTGCTCCCTTGGCAGAAGGAGACAAAATAGGAAGACTGTGCACCGAACCAAGATGGTCCCCCCACACTTAGACCAATGTGTTTTTCTTTCTTCTCCTATCCTCTTTGAGTACATCAGTCTCACAGGACCTGAACAAAGCAGGAGATATGGTAGATGGAGCTCAGAAGAAACCTAGCACAGAAATCAATTCTCTCTCTCTCTCTCTCTCTCTTCCCCTGCTGGACAGGTCATCAGCACCCTGGAGACCCTGGCTAGCAACGTCTCGGGGGTTTACTACTGTGTCGCTTCCAACAGGGTTGGCGTGGAAGAAAGAAGCATTAAATTCTTTGTCTCAGGTAAGGTGCGGGCAGGACAACCAGCCTGCAACGTAAGGAGGAACCAAAGCTCCTGCCATTGACTACTGCAATGTTTTTGACATGTGGCTTCACTTGGAGACTGGCCCAGAGTGTATAGCTGGTCCAGGATGCAGTGGCCACTCTGAGTGAGGCCTGAGAGTCATCTCCTAGCAATAAGGCCTTCTTGGTGGTGGCATCTACATTATGGAATCAACTTTTAGAGGAGCCTTGCCTGTTCCCCTCCCTTTGCTTATTTAGGAAGTAGTTAAAAAAAATTACTTTTCAAAGAGGCCTTTCACTATGACCCCGGTTGAATGCTTCCCCTCAAATCTCTGAATTTTGGTTTTGCACCACCGATTGTTACATGTTTAGACTACATTTTGTCTTTAGTACTCTCTGTTCTGTGTAGTTTGCTTTAACTAACAGGGCAGTGTATTAAACAAACAAACAAACAGCCGGCCTTCACTTCTTGAGAAAGTTGAGCTTCTGAAGACGTGCTAGTCCTGTTGTCTAATTTGACCCCACATTGGCTTGTTGGCTTGACTCTGTGGGGCAGAACCAAGTCATGGCACTGACTTAGAGAAGGAGCAACATGAGATTATTTGGGCCCCTGAGAGAGTGTGTCCCATGAGGGGAAAGTGAATAAAACAACAATAATAAATCAAATAACTATCCACCTTCTCTTCAGGACATCCCTAATAATATGGAGCTGGATTAAGTGCTTTCAAATAACTTAGTTGACTGTTGTTAGAGGAATACAAGCCACTGAAGATATAACTGCATTAAGAATAAAACAGTACTTAGTTTGTCACACTTCTTTACATCCAGCCCCTCATCCTAAGATCCTTAGGCAGTTTTAAAAAAAAAACACTACATTTTCAATCTTTGAGATTGAAGGTACCCATTTATTTATGTTTTGAGGCAATATTGGCTCTCTTGGATAAATGAAGGGGAAACTAATGCTTATTTATGAGGGAAAGATTCCAAGGGCATTAAAAATGATGCTTGGGGAAAAAACTAGCATTTTCCACACCTCTTTTTTTTCCCTCTGATGGTTGGTCAGAGAAGACAGTAGCATCTCCTTGTCTGGCTGTGAAGGAAGACTGTAAAGCAAATCCCAGCTCTTAACTCCATTCAGCAATCTAAGATAAGAGCAGCGCTGGAGGGGGATGATGAACGAAGACAGTCACAGACCCAATGGGGTGGGTTTGGGTTGTGTGTGTTTTTTGTGAGGGGGGTTGTTTCTATCCCTGCTTGAGTGGTTTGCAAGCCCTGTTGGTCACTGATATGTAAACAATAAGACGAACACCCAGGGAAAACAACAACATAATATCTTAATCACATTGTGATCTAGCTCTTGGGAGACCTTCGTTAAGAACGGTCTCGTTGGAGGTTTCCCCATCACCAGGGCCCTGTGGCGAGGAATGGAAACCTGCTCGCACTCTGATTTCATTCTGCGTAGCTTGCTGCCGGGGCAGAGACCGTGGGATTGGCCTGTTAACCTTGCCAAGAATGTTAAAGTTCTGCACAATAGGCATTAGATAAGAGTCTAAAGGCAGCTCCTCTACCATGTTGTGGCCTCAGGGACTCTGTCCATTCCTAACATATTTAGGAGAGTCACACAACAGAAGTCCTGCATTGTTTCAGATTGTTCAGCAAAGCTATCACTCCCCTTCCCCTGCAGAAGCAGAATCTGCACCTTTCCTCGCTTCACTTCATTTCATCCTTTGCCCTAAGGATCCTGGGGCAATTGAGCGCCCTTAAACCCTAACAATTATCATTATCGCCCTCATGACCGCTGCCTATCATTGCCAGCGTTGCAATATTCCTTAGGGAATAAATGCACTTTCTTTACATTCCAAGATAGTCACTTTGCCCATTATATAGGCAATAAATAAAAAATTTTAAAAAAATACATTCATCTTTCTTCGTTAATTCTGGATGGAATCGCCACATAAATGCAGACCGCTGAAACGGCGAAGGTTGTTATGTCAAAAGCGATGCAAAGTATTACCAACTGAAGGAGAGTCCTGGCCACAGCGGGAGAACTCATGTTTAATAAGGAGAAGGTTGTTGGTCCGTTTCCTGTGATTTCCAGCTATGGCTGGAGGGACCTCTGCCTGAATCACTGGAGAGAGGCTGCTAGCCAGTGTTGGCAACACTGGACTAGGTTGTTGATCAGGGTAGTTGCTTTCTCAAGTGAGGAAAGCTGTCTGTTCGTCACAACCCATGATTTTCTGGGACTGTGTGCTTGCATTTAGCGTGCGTTGATTTGCGATTGGTCTCTGGCTGCTCTCGCAAGCACCTATTTTGGGAGGGAAGATGTGTTAATTAGAGGTTAATTCCCATTTCCGGAAGATTTCTGGCAGGCATGCTTTGTAAGCTCCTTTAGGGACAGAGATATGCTTTGTTTCGTCCTCACTGGCTTATGATGACATGCTCTCCAATCCAACGGCGATCCCTCTTTTCAACTGCACTGCAAAGGTGACCACCACCCATGTCATTTCTCTCTTCCTCTCTCAGATCTCCCGTCCCTCCAGACGGAGGCGCAAATCACGGCCATCGTGGCCAGCAACGTCCGGATGACGTGCAAGTCTCCGAAATACATGTACAACCATCTGTCCTGGTATGACCCAGCCTTGCAGCAGATCCCAGATGCCTTAACGCAGAAGAAAGTCGACAACTATTCTATCTCCTTGACCTTGGGCCTCGAGAACGTCTCGCAGTCCCATGCCGGGCTGTACAAATGCAGAGCGCGGACTCACCCAAACAGCACAGAGGGGTTAGAGAGAAGCACCACGTTGATCATCAAAGGTGGGTCCAGTAGGTCGAGGGCATCTTAGCTTTGTCAGGGACTGGCCGGCGTGGCTTGCAACACCGAGCTTTGGGACAACCAAGCCACCAGCTACATCCTGGAGAATCCTCCCCATTTCTGTCACTCCAGAGTGGAAGTCTCAGATCCCACTGCTTTCTGTCCCAAACAAGAGGGAAGTTGCTGTAGCCACCGGGGCGGATGGAGGAGGTGCTTGTGGCCTGTCAACTCTGTGCCTGGTTGCACGCCTGGCTGTGCTTTGGGTTGCACATGGCTGGCCTCTTGTTAATTTGTCACGATGGCTCCTGCAATTTGGCTTCCACAGACAGTGAAAAACAGGTAGGATTGTGGCAGTCATGTGATTATTTTTTTTTTTGAATGCATCTTCTTCTTCATGGTATTAATGAACCTTGGAAACAGAAACTTGGAAGGAAGAAGGGAAGGAAACAGATTTTAAAAAAATTAAAAAGGGGCAGAAGATACCCTGTTTCCCCAAAAATAAGACATCCCCTGAAAATAAGACCGACTTACAGTTTTGCCCCACACTGAAATATAAGGCATCCCCAAAAAATAAGGCCTCCCCGTAATAAGATAACAATAAATGTGTACCATATTTTTCTTCATGGAAAAATAAGACATCCCCTGAAAATAAGCCCTAGCGCATCTTTGGGAGCAAAAATTAATATAAGACACTGTCTTATTTTCGGGGAAACACAGTAGCAGGAACTGACATCTTTTGCCCAGTCGGGAACAGTCTTCAGAATTCCACACGAGAAATGATACAGTTGGCCTTACAATCCCCCTCTGTCATACTTGGGCGTCTCTGCTGGTTTTAATGAAAAGGATGTGGAAATGCATAAATCAGGTGGGGCTTTTTCGCCCGCTCGTTGTGAGTTGCCAGGAGGAGCTTGGCTCCTAGACAAAATCCTTGCTGCTGACTGCAATGCGGAACCAGGACAAACGGGAGGGCGAGCCGGTGTTTGCCTTGGTCGGAGCAATTAAAAAGCACAACGTGGAAGGGCTGCCACTGCCCTTCACCTGAGGCCGCTGTGACCACTGGGTGTGCTGTTCCTTTGGGGGAGAGGGCCAAGGAAGGAGCGCTTTCTTAGCAAAACAAAGGAAACGGCCAAGCTCAGCTTTTTGGCTTTCTTCTCAGGGTGTTATTAACTCTTGCTCGGGATTAGATATTTTACCCAGGTAATTGCAAAGGAAAAGGAGCTGGTGGAGAAGAAAGGGAGGGGAAGAATGTTGAAATATTTTAGGACAGACCTACTGAACCTATAGCCATCCAGATGAAGTGAATGCCAGCCACTATCAGCCGTATTCACTGGAGAGGACAGAATGTGAGGTACCCTAACGTATCTAAATGGCCCCTGGGTACAGAGCTAAGCTACTTCCGCCCTTGGGCAGCGTTGGTGGGTAATGGCTTGGCCATCAGTTCAGGTTCATCTGTTTCCCCTTTTCAAACCTGATGAACAAAATAAATCCTTGGATGGATAGATTTTAGTGCCAAATTTTGCACTTGAAATGAGCTAGGGTCAGATTTTTTTGTGACTCAAACATATGGTCGAGAGACTTGAGCTGCTGAGCTGGGTTGTGTCCCATTTGCCCTCCCAACTTCCTAAACCTATCAAACTAAGAGGTATCTTTACCAGGACTCTCAAGAGGTGGTAAGCAATCTATTGCCATATTCATTTGCAATACATTTTGCATTGAGAAACAGCCTGAGGCTGCAATCCCTCATCTAGTTAGCTGCCAGTAATCCTTACAGAATCCGAGGGCAAAAAGACATCTCGGGAGAATCCATTTCTAGAAGGAGTGCTCCCTCAAGTGGTGAAAAAGGTATAACTGTGAGATTGCATTGAAAGGCAAAGCATGCGTATTACCAGCACGAATTGTTCTTGGAATGTCAACACTTGATTCTTTTGCATCCCTAATTCCAGAGTCACACATAACAATGCAGACTTCTGGATGGGGGGGGGTTGTTTTGACTTTGAAGTAGGGAGGATGAGAGTTGCGTAGGCAACACAGAGCCTCACTGGAGGAAAGTTGGGGGTGCTCCTGAGCCAAAGAAAGGGATCATCCTCAAAAGTTCTGTTTTTTGGGGGGTGAGACCTCCAGCTAAGAATTATCAGCACGTTTACCCAACTACCCTTCTTGGTGGTGAAACCAGTAAGTATGGCCTGTGATTTTTTTTTCTTTGAAAAAAAGAAAGCAATAGTTCTAGCATTATGGAAGGCGCTCCCATTTCCTGGGCCTATTCACTGGGAAGAGAACAGAAATGAAAAAATGGTCAAAAGAAACTAGATGAAATGTCTTCTCTGGGCTTCTCTGGATTGATTTGCACTTCAAAAGGCTACAGCAATGAGGAGGATTTTAGAAGAAAGCCAATGGCCGATAAAAAGGACTGTCGAATGCCATGTTTTCTCAGCACCCTGGTTCAGTTCTAATCTCTTTCATCACGTTATTAACGAAGTTAGGTTTGTGACTGGGTTCATCTGGACCAGGTTTGGTGGGGCGGCGCCAGCACCCTGGGCGCCCTCCGTTTACTCAGTGGAGCACTCCGGACATTGCAATTTGCAACTGGAAAAACCATAGGCAATGAAGCTGGTTTGGTAGGAAATGAGCTTTGAAACTATTTGAAGGTGTGGCCCCTGTTGCCGATTTGCTTTCCTTTGATGGTGTTGGTTTCCTTCTGTTTTGAAATAGCAACTTGCCCTGTATTGTAATGGGTGATGAATTACCCCAGGAGGTTGGGAACAGCAGCGCCTGTGCTGGTGCCTTTACGAACTGGGATGAACCTCCAGGACCAGATCCTTAAACCCCCCAAGCTATCCAGCAGTTTATTTTATTTTGCTGGTGAATGCTGATAAAATAAACAGAGAGGCCTCTTGACTCTATTCCTCTTGCCTTCTTTTGGAAGGCGTTAAGTCCCTCCTCCTATTTTTGGAGGGGGTGGGGGGAGAATTATTGCACCCGTTCTTCAAGATGGCATGGGTGGGAGACAATTGTGGGTTAACCTGAGTGTCGGAAGTGGAAGGCTTTGGGCGGAGGTGGCCTTAAAGAGTATCCTTTCTCCTGGCAGTTAAGACGGTGCCTTACATTGTGGAAAATTTCACGGACCTGGAAGTGAACGTCAGCGGGAAGATTGTTCTAGAATGCAAAGCCAACGGGACACCCAAGCCTGTGATTGGGTGGCTGAAAAATGGCTATCCGATTGCTCCAGCTTCAGGTGAGCTGATATTGCTCAGTTTTAAATATTTACAAGCCCTCTTGCAGTTTGGTTCTTGACTAACCCAAATGATTTGCTGGACAAAAGGGTGATCCTTTTTGTCTCACAGTCATCCCTTCTGAGATTCCTTCTCAGTGGCTTCTCCTGAGCTATCAACCACTACCAACAACAACAACAACAACAACAACAACAATAACACTCTGCTAAAGGCATGTTGTGGGTCCCATCCTGTTGTCTTTGTGCCACTACGTTTCTGTTCAGGCAGTATTTGAGGGGAACAGATGCGCCTCTGAGAACGGGGCTTTGAATGGACAGATGCTCTCCTTTTACCATTAAACGTGTCTTTCAATGGCCTTGTAACTCCACAGGACGGTACTGTGAGTCTTCTCATTTTGTGTTAGCAATATAACTTTCTGTCTGTCTTTCTCCGTGTTGTGTGTGTGTTGTTGTTGTTTTAATCTTTTTGTGAGCTCCCTTGAGTCCCAATTCTGGGTGAAGGAAGGTAGGATAAGAGGGGGAAGAATAAGTCACATGCATAAATGAAGCTAGCCCTGGCTACAACCAGTAATTATAATGGTTCCCATTCCTTTCCATGGTGGTAAGATTAATAAGCAACTTCAAATCTCTATAAGTGTGTAGACTAATTCAGCCATAACAAGAATCTGACTTAGCAGTGCATGGTACAAATGCAACCTGAATGTTGGGTTGTTCGGTTGGTCTTCATGCTGTTGACGTAATCATTTGCTCCAGTCTTCCTCAGCACGATGCCCTCCAGATGTGATGTGGACGACTCCCATGATGCTGCCCAGCCTGGTCAATGGCAGGGCTGTCGGGGGATGATGGCAGTTGTAGTCCCATGTATCTAGAGGGCCCCTGGCTGAGAGATAACTGGAAGAAGGAAATATGAGTTCTACTATCTGACTTTCTAAATCCATTGGTTGATTGAATTTGACCTGGAACTGATCCCTCCTTGCAGGAGCCAAGGGAAGTGCAAAACCTATATAAAAAGGTTCTCAAATCAAAAAGTATCACCCACATTTCAATACAGTTTTTAAAATGATAATCGGAGCAGGCAGCGACATAGTTAAATGCTTGCTTGGCTGTTAGACACTCGCAAATCTAAATGCATTTGTAGTTGATGCCTATAAATTGTATATGTAACAAAAATATGTGTTCATGCAGCCTTTGTGTAACAAAATACATATTTTAAAACTACTCTTGGAAGTGTGTATACGATGTCACCGTTACAAGCCAATAGGGCATCCATCATACTTGTAACAGAGATGGGGGAAGAGATACTTCCCCCCAGTTCATGTGGAATATTTACAGGTTTGGGTTTTTAAATGATTGCTCCAGGGCTAGGGAAAGATATGTGTACTTTAAGGGAAGTGAAACGACATTAAAATGCTATGTTTGTCTTGCTCTGTTGTTGGGGTGGGCTTCCCACTCCGGCCTCTTAAGGGCCATCCCAGTGTCTTCAATTTTCCTTCATGGTTTAGAAAGGGAAGATTATCTATAATTCAGATTAGGCTGTTCTGGGCAGAAACTCTTTACAACGACTGAAATTTCATAAATAATTCCAGAGGGACAAGCATGTAACTCATCCAGCCAATGGAAACATAAATAAAATATCTGGAGAGAGAAAGCACCTCCGGGTGAAGTTTTCAGCACGCGGCACAGTAACTTGCACGCAGAGCTTATGTTAACAACAGCAGCCCTTTGTAGGCAAGACACGTTGCCGAGCATAAATCTATCCACTTTCAGATGCCGATCCCAGCGGGTCCCGCATGCTTTGCCATGACACCTTCTTAGAAAAACAGATTTTCTTAGGAAATGCATCCTGTGTCAAGTGAAGAATGAAAAAGAAGAACGGCAGGGGAGATTGCAAGGTGCTCTCTCCTCCACAGAGGCAGGGCACACTTGTAAAATACCTTTGCGATTGCAAAGTGGTGTGCAGGGGAAATTAATGCAGGCTCTCTGGTGATGGCAGCCAGTGGGACGGAGCAGAAGGCAGGATGGATCCCCAGGCAGCATGGGAAAAAAGGTTAATTTCAGTTTTGTAACTACTTCTTACAAGAGGTCTGCGAAGATTCTCAGTCATCCAGGTGAGTTTATCTGGCAGTTGAGTCATGGCAACTGGACTTCTTTTCTTGAGAGACTGAAGCGTTTTGGTGCTCATCTAAACAGCTTTGTCAGTCTGAAGAGAGCTAGTGGCTAGACCTCCATTTTAGAGTTCACTTTGACCTCATGTCAGTCTGTTCTGAAATAGGCTCACAAGATGAACAATGGCCTGAATAGGCTCGTTAGGTGGACAATAGCCTCAATAGGCTCATTAGGTGAAGTACAAAGAGCACTCATTCAAAGACAATGATGTATACATATTAGACAGAGAAGACAGGTGGTTTGTGGGAGGGGTCAGGGAAGCCATTCATGTGAGTATTGAAAACCCCTCTCAACAGAGGTGGGGGCCCTCACCTGCTTCACATCTCCACCACTAAGGCTATGGATAATGACTCATACTTTATGGGTATTGGGAAGATGGTAAAGGTGGACCATTGTCCACCTGATGAGCCTATTGAGACTATTGTCCCTCTAACGAGCATATTCAGGCCATTGATCATTTTATGAGCCTATTTCAGACCAGGGTGCCATGAGGTCAAAGTGAACTATAAAATGGAGGACTCACCAGAGTCGCCACTAGCTTTCCTCAGATTGGTGAAGCTGGTTAGTTGAGCAGCGAAACATTTCAATTTCTCAAGAAAAATAAGTCCAGTTGCCGTCACTTCTGGTCCAAATTACAGATTACAGGTAGCCCATCATTAGAAGCCATGTGGCTTTTAGAGACGTGATCTTGGCACAGCTCCCTGATGTGGAGCCTTGCAAATGAAGCCCGCTCCTGGAGACCAGTCACGAAGCAAATCAAAGCAACACGCAAACTAAGGGACGCGCGGAACACTCTCCCTGTGTCAATCGGAACTGCTCAGCGCTTAAGAAGTTTCATCTCCCATATCCCTAATTTGGAATTAAATAAACCTTTGGTTTTAGGCAGAAAGTCCCCTATTTAATTGATCTCCATCTAAAGTGCAGTGATAGAATTGCCCTGTGTGTGTTTGAGGAGGAACCTACTCCAGCTAGAGATTCTGCTCTTCACAGTCCATGAGCACCTGATCTGAATCAGAGGATAAGGCGTGATCCTCAAACTCTCATATTCCTTTCTGCTTTGACGGTGTGGTGCTTGCAAGTAACTTCAAATGCCAATTCTGTTTTTGTAGAGGCGTCTTCGATACAGGTTGAGATGGCTTTTGGTTGTTTCCCTCCAGGAATTTCGATGGAAAACAATACGCTGGTGATTGAGCGAGTGAAAAAGGACGACGAAGGCCGCTACGAATGCAAGGCCATGAACGAAATGGGACAAGACAGCACCCAGGCGTTTATTAAAATAGAAGGTGAGGGCTTAAACGTAGCTGGCTTGATCAGACGGGCCGACCGTTCAGAACAGTCATGTGGAGGGCCTTTTCATACGACCCCTAAAATCCGCGGCAAATAGCTCCCAGATCCGGAGCTTAAAATTGTTTCCCCACCAGCTCCAGAGTTTACAAAAAATTAAGTGCGACCACACCCACCTAAGCATGTCCCAGCGCACTTTTCAAGTACCTGCTCTCCGGGGGTGAAAAATTCTTGATGCGGATGTAACATAGTGAGTGCCGGACTCTCCTCGCTTCTGTTTGTTGTTTTTTTGCCCCCCCCTTTAAGAGATACTTAAGAGACTGGAATGCTGCCCTGAGCTGGCATTCTTCCTTTTTTCCTCCCTCCCCTCACGCAGACAGCAGCCAGGAGTGCGGAGGGGGTGGGAACACAGGAACAGCAACAAACCCCTAAGATCTCTGGTCCGAATTTAAGTGGCCAGTGGATCTTAGGGGTCGTGTGAAAAGGCCGTTAGTGATCTTGGACCAGTCCAGATGTGGCTGGGCTGCCCTTCCCACCGGACCTGGCCAGCATAGCCATCAGTAAGGATGATGGGATTGCAGCCCAAGAATATGTGGAGGTCAACTGGTCACCATCACCCAATTTAGACCTTCCAAGAGAGCATTATAAGTGTCTCCCAGGAAAGCTGAAAATACAGTAAATAAGGCAAGAATGTGTACCAGGCCACACAGGGGAAATATTTGCAATGGGACTCCTTTTTTTGTGACACAGATGTGGGAGGTAGATCCGGATTAGAACTGGACTGAGAGAGCAAGGGTTAAAACACCTTCACGCTCCCATCACCATGGAGTGTTGATCCAATCCCAGGCAGGAACACTGGGGCAACCGGTGGAGCCAAAATTGGCCAAAGCAGGTTGAGAGCAGAACCGGGAGCAAGTGGAAGGCCATACCGATGAGTCTGGCTGTATTTGAAATTACAACTACACAATCCATGCACTTCCATTGGTGCTAGTGGGGATCTGGAAAGGGTCCTTGGTAGACCTTCCCCATTTGTGATTTGTATGACATATCCTTGGGCTTTGTAGGTGATTGCCTAAACCTTGAAGACCCAACAGGTAACAAGATGCAGAGCAGAGAAAGGAAAAACAAAGCTCAGTTATGATCATCACCTCCCTTTTCCTCCCCCCAGGCTCTGAGGAAAAGTCCAATATCGAGGTAATCATTTTGGTTTGCACCGGCTTAGCTGCTACTCTCTTCTGGCTTCTTCTGACCCTCTTCATCCGGAAACTCAGAAAAGTAAGGCTGCCTTCCGTCCCGTTCCAAGCTTAGAAATGTACTCCATCCTTGATTCTATGATTCTATGACCTTGTCCCTCTTGAGCTTTCAATTTAGTGGCCGTTTCCAGTTTAACTGTATGGCTTCTCCCCTGACCCATTGCAGCCAGACGCCACGGACATCAAGACAGGCTACTTGTCGATCATCATGGATCCAGAGGAGATGCCCCTGGATGAGCAATGCGACCGCCTCCCATATGACAGCAGCAAATGGGAATTCCCAAGAGACAGGCTGCGCCTGGGTAAGATGCCTCCATGGCCTCCTCCGGCGAATATGTGGCATCTTACATTTGAGAATGGCAAACTAGGGATTCATGGTGTAAGATGGGGGGTTCCCAAAGCTGCCTTCCACAGGGAACATGCGCCTGTTTAGTTTTCTCCATTGCCGAGTCCTGTTTGCTTTCCACAAATTGATGTATTTATTTGCTAAAAAATAAAATGTACCCTGCTTTTCTCTTTGAAAAGGAGATTTGGGGGATGTTGACATTTATTTATTTATTTATTTATTTATTTATTTATTTATTTATTTATTTATTTATACATTTATATACCACCCGTTTTCCAGAAGGAACTCCAGGTGGTTTGCACTATTCCTAAAATAGAAAATAGAAAAGAATAATATAAAATGGAAAAATATAAAATATAAAAAGACTTGCAAATTAAGGCCAGGTTTACCTTCCCAGAACCAATCACCCAAGAAAATAAGCAAAATAGATGCCAGAAAAGAAAGCAATCAGATGTTTTTCACCGTTTTGGGGAGCACCACTGTAATAAGTGGGTTGAACGTATCCTCTATTAGTAAATTCCTGCATGAAGTACAGTAGATTGCCAAGAGTTTCCTGCCTCCTTGTCTCTTTAACAAAAGGAGTGATAAAAACACTGTTCCATTTACAGAAATAAATTTTAAAAAGGCTTGAGAGAGATATGTATTTTGGCAAAAAGAATGTAAGGTCTAATATTTAAAAAAATCAAATGCCTGCTTTCAAAAAGTGTCCAGCTTCACCCTAGTTCTTTAAAGCTAAGCTTATATCTTTTGTGTCTGGCTCTGGATGATAAGCCTTGGTGTTTTGTGAAAAGAAAAGAAAAATCTAGGTAGATAAGCCTGATCTACCATTAGAGCTGATTATCCCACTATAAGATCTGGCCTCCACTTAATGTAGAGAACAGAACATGGTTTTGTTGTGCCTCAGCACTGCTCAGGGGGAACTGAAAAAAATCCCTGTGGACATATTTTCTACTTTGCAGCTATACCTTCCAAGAGAATTTCTTTCATGAAATCTCACACCCATGTGTCATCGTGGCCTTAGGGAAGCTCCACGCAGACTCCTTAATCGCCATTCATTTGGCTGGCACTGCTTACGTCTCAATGGCTCCCAATTTGGCCTGCCATTTATGTGGGCAATTGGTAATTCCTAACAGTGCATGCACACGCAGGCCAAGTGGAACAATGGAATCAGAGCCTACTGGGTGGAAACCTTAAGACTTTGTGCTTAGGATGGACTGTGACCTTATTACCCACCAATCCTGACTTCCTTGTCCTGCCTGTACATAGCCAGAATCTTCATAGGACCTGGGGGAGAAGTAGATTTCCCCGGGCATAGGTTCTTCTCCCAAGCTGGTGTTGTTGTCATGCATAGCATCTCAGGGCAGCTGGGTCTTGAACGCGAAATTAAGAACCATTAACTTTAACAAACGGCCTGTTCCTCATTTTGGGAGGGAATGGCTAGAACTTAGATCCAGCAGTTGTATTCTTCTGCAGAGGAAAACATAATTATCTCTAAAACAGGAAGGTCCTCAACCAAAGAGGTCAAACAGAGAATGTTTTTCCCCTATGTGCTTTGTGATGCAAACAACTGTTTGTGTTATAGTAATTTTGGAACATGTTATAGATCTCAGAATCTGTCAGTATAGCAGTCTGCATTTCCAGGATATCTCTGGGTTTATCAGTACAACAGCCTGAATTTGCAAAGAAAAAGAAAAAGAATCATTTGCTATCTCAAAAGCAGTTTGAAGTGGCTTCTCCTTTGTTGAATAAAATATCGGTAGCACTCTTTTCTGTATCAAAAGACCATTACAAAACTGACCTTGTAATATGTTTCTCAGGACGATTACCGATCAAGTTAAATGTGTTTATAACCAAATTCTATGGGGCAGAATTCGGGCAACATTCATTTGGCTGGATGCAAGAACCAAAGCATGCCGTTGCTTTTAACCAATCACTGTTTTGCAATATCTTTCAAACACCATCTGAATTCTGAAATATCCCGAGAGCTACTGCTGGTCACCTTGATGTTCCCTGCGCTGTACGTTCCCTTTGCGGCAACTGTATCACCACATGTGTTCATAAACTGAAACTCTCATCGGTGTAAACATATGTCCTGTCACGTGATACATGCCTTTTGTGGACACCTGGATTTTCCTGCTGCATTGGACTGGGGCTCTCATGTTTTCTTCTTCTTGCACAGAAAATATATATACAGTATATGCATGTTCTTTTATATATCCAGGGCTGTGTGTAGGCGGTGATTCTGTGCAAAGCAGACAAGGCGGAACCATGAGTATCTAAAAAAATTAATAATCCTGGCTTGCTTCTTTGCTTTTGTCCTTTTATGGGTGCTGGATCTCTCTGCTTAAAACTATGGCTATGCATGGGTGCCCCCCCCCATCTGGGTTTACAAATATAACCAGATTCCTTCTTGTTCAAGGCAATCTCTGCACTGGAGCTGAGTCGATTTGCTGGCCTCCCATGGAGCTGCATTGAAAACTACAAAGGCTATGATTTAAATATTTTTGAATTGAAATTTAATTGATCCGATGAACGCCAGGAAGCTAGCTTCTGCAGCTTGCGTAGAAGGCATCTTTAAAGTTTTGAGTTTTAAAAGAAAAACTTAGAAAGCTGAAACGGTTTGTGCATCGTGAGGTCCAGTTTCTGGTCTCCGGCAATCTGTTTCTCTCTAGACTTCATGTACATGGGTCCAAATCACATTTTGTTACTAATTTTGATGTTGCCTAAATCCGTTAAATAGTCCAATTTGAATCTTGCGAAACCATGAGAGATGAGGGCCAGAATCTAAGAGTGTCTCTGGTTGTACAAGAAGCAAACCAAAGCAGACTTTAAAACACATAATAAAACAGAGGGGAAACAAGGCAATGAACAGAGAAAAGATTATACTATCATGATTTAATTTCAGTTTTCCAGAATTTATTCGTGCCGCCGAATAAATTCTCATTGCAGATGTTGGGCTCTGGCCATGCAAATGTCTTTATTCGTCTTCCGCTCTACACACAGTCCTGCTCCCCTCTGATACAAATGTTTGTTGGTCTTGTTTAGCTCACTCTTTCCTCTTGCTTCTCTAGGCAAAACTCTGGGTCATGGTGCTTTTGGGAAAGTGGTGGAGGCGTCTGCTTTTGGCATAGATAAATCTTCAACGTGCAAAACAGTCGCTGTTAAAATGCTGAAAGGTACACTTTTCTGAGCATCTCAGAACTGGTGGACGGCCAGTTCTGGAGCATGGGGGGGTGTCACTGGGTGTCCGTGCATCGAGGTTAAGACGGTACGACTCTCCACGTCATTAGAAACTGAAGGCTAGTGCTCAGGGGAGCTTGGTGGGAAACCCACACCCAAATTGTTAATGCCAGGTTTCAAAATGCCATGTGATGCACTGAACTATTTTGGAAGGAGAGGACTCAGCAACTTAGATGGCCTCTGTCAATTTCGCTTGTCATCTCCCACTCTCAAGGAGTGGATTTGGACTGTGCCATGACAGCTCCAAACACCCAGCTTTTATGTTAGAACCCCCCCCCACCCCAAATTAATCCTTGGTCCTTTTACTTACATACGGCACAAGTAAAGGTGTGGAGGTCAACTACTAGCTGTGCCACTCTCAGTGCAGAAAGTAACTAGTTGCAGGTAACTGAAAGAAAAGCTCTGATTTGCTCTGCCTAGTGGTAGCGCTTCTGTTGCATGGCCTTTTCTGACCTCTTACCCTCCATGATTTTGGAGCTCAGTTCCCAGGGTGGAGTTCCTTCAGAGACACACACACACACTTGTTCTCTATCCCTGAAGATTTTAAAGCTGGCACATCTAAGATTGTATCCCTGGCAGCCCGCAGATCTATCTGAAACACATATGCTAGAAGGAACGTAGGAAGGTAGGAAATTGCCTCAAGATAGATCAGGCCATTGCTCCACTGAGTCCCATATTGCCAACTCCGGCTGGCAGCAGTCGTCCAAAGGTAGTGTCAAGGTTCTTCACCAGCCCTTAACTTTCACCATCTGGAATGCTCTGTTGTTTCCTGCGGGTACTCTTTCCAAAGAAAAATGATGCCCAACCCTTCTAAACCTCTGAAATGAGGTGAGATCTTATTACGTTACCAGTATGATAGTACTGTGTTATGATTTGCTGTCTATATTGAAAGATTATGTGGGCATTGTGGGCGTCAGATGGTCTGTGATAGTTTAGACACTAAATCCAATCATTCTGAAAGACAACCAAGCTAGTGGGGGGGTGAAAGAAATTGTAGTTCCAAGGTCCAAAGACAAGTGGGGGTATTTTTGTTTGTTTGCTTGTTTGGGTTGGGATGGGTTTGTTGTGGGGTTTTATATTTTAGGACGTGTATAATTGAGGACACAAAGCTTCTGCCCATCAGTAATATTCATAGCTCTATTGACCTAGGAGAACATATGAAGAGGAAAAGTTCTGCAAGGACAATTCATCTTGAATACAGGAAGAAGGAGACTCTTGGGGGCCAGGACAGGAAGTCATTCCTCATCTCATGAGCAGGTCCCTACACGAGAAGGTTTTGTTACCTTCCAGGGATGTGTTGGCAGCATTTTGCTTCCCTCATGAATATAAACAGGATTCTCGCCTTCCCCCTTGTCAACATCCTGTTTTGTAAAGAGGGGGTTTGTCCTGTTTATATCAAGCAGAGTGTGCCACGACCAACGAATGCAAGGCGCTGATGTCAGAGCTGAAGATCCTCATTCATATCGGGCACCATCTCAACGTGGTCAACCTGCTGGGAGCTTGCACCAAGCCAGGAGGTGAGCAGCTGGGAACGGGCCAAATCTCTTGCTTGAAAGGGCGTTGGAAAGTCCAATAAGATTGGGGCAGAATCCCAAACAAAAGCTCTGTCTAGACAAGCCCTATCACTGAAATCTAGAATTAAAAGACAGAAAACTGGGCTGGTGGTAGCCCGTTTTTATCTCTCTCTTGTTGACTCAGAAATCAACATTTTCCAGAATTCATGCAATAAGGAAGTATGCGGTCATGTCTTCATTTCATATATCATACTTTTATGAACCTTCCTCTGATCACTTCTGCAGGTCCTTTGATGGTCATAGTCGAGTACTGCAAGTATGGAAATCTGTCTAATTACCTCCGTGGGAAACGAGGGGACTTTATCGCAAGCAAGGTGAGAGGTTCTCTTGGTCTCCAAGACAGCTCATAAAGACCGTGATGACATGAAACCCCAAACAAATTGTCATTCTGATATGGAAGTCTGGCTCAGGTTGGCTTTCTTTTTAATCACAGCTGGAATAAAATTGTTCATTATCCCAACACATTCCACTGTGCCGGAAGAGAAAGCACTAGACCATCCACCAGAATGATGCAATATCTTATAAACCCCATGAACTTTCATAATTAAATGTCAGACAATGTTTCTTGAGTTATTATAAAAATAGACTTGCCATTCTGCATTATCCTTCCCACTGGGTGATTAGTTGTCAGGGAAGACAATCATGGAAGGTCACCCAATGTAATCCAGTTAGATATAGAAACATGATCCAACCTTGAGTCAATACTAGCACACGACATTATTCCGCCATCTGATCCCAACCAATGCCTTCACCAGGAATCCATACCTAAGGGTCAAGCATTCTCTGTGCAATGTCTGGGCCAGCTTGGCCTTCATAAGTAGAGATGGGCATGCACTGGTTTGTCAAGGCAGACACACATATGTGGTTGCTTCCTCCACCCGCCTCCTCGAGCTCAGACAGCCTACACAGACACACAGGCGATAAAACGGTTTTGCTGTGGATCTTACTTTCCAGCCCCAGGAAAATTTGGAACTGGCCGAAAAGGGGCTGGAGGAGTCCATCAGTGATTTAACGGAGCTGATCAAAAGGCGGCTGGAAAGCGTCGCCAGCACCGGCAGCTCGGCGAGCTCAGGGTTCATCGAAGACAAGAGCTATACCGATTCGGAAGAGGAAGAGGAAGGTAACAGTAAGGGCAAGCCAGAGGAGAGTCAAAGAGGAGAGGGGAGTCATGGGGGGGTGAAGGTGCTACAGTATATATGGCTCTCCTCCATTCAAAATGTTTCTATGCCACCTTTTTCCCTGTTAAGAACCCAAATGTGGTCTTATAGCTGTTTCTACAGCTCTCCTCTGTGCTTGGCATATGGTTCAGACAGCTGCCTGCTCTCTTCCTAGATGCAGAAGATCTCTACAAGCACCCCTTGACCTTGGAGGACTTGATCTGCTACAGCTTCCAGGTGGCCAAAGGCATGGAATTCCTGGCCTCAAGAAAAGTAAGGCCCTTTTTAACTGCTTCCTGATTGCCACCACCCCCACCCCCCGGATCGTTCCCTTTGGGTGTAGATGTGGCTCAAGATCTCTTTCCAGGGTGGTGGCGGTGGTTGAGGAGCAAAAGGCAGGCAGGACACGGATCTAAAATTGTTTCACCTGAAGCTCTCCATTGGAGACATGGCCATTCCACTGAATGGATTTGCAAGCTGCTTTATCCGGAATCTCAGCTGTGCTGATGTTTGTAGGCCCATTCCACCGAGCACATGTACAACCCCTGTGTAAAGCATCATGGCCAGTGTGGAAAGATCTGCAGAGAAGCTGGGCACTCTGGGGTGTTGGAAATAGGACTTTTCAGCTTGCATTTGCCCCGTTCTACATTTTTAACCCTAAGATACAGAGGTTAAAAATGGTACAATAAGACACGGGTGTACATGAAACTTGAGCTTGAATAGCATTGGCTGTACTCTTGATTGCTCCTGCAAACAGTAATGATAATAAATGCCTAATTATCTTGAGGGAGAAAAAAAATCAAAGTTGAAATGAGTGAGCCCTCTGAGGATCAAATACACTTAGCCTGTTTTTAGATGAAGTGTTCCCTTGAGAAGTTAAAAAGGTCTGGTTGTCACAGCACATGGTTTCAGTACCTACTTGGTTTTGTAAATGGTCATTAGGGAGAAAGCACAGGTTTCAATACCAAGTTGTGTATCTATAAGGAAAAAAAACCCTGTGAGAGGGGAAACAGTTTAATCATTAGGAAGACACATTACCTTTATCACCTAGCTTGGCCCTCAACTGCATGCTGAGGAGCATGTCAGACTAATCATGCTGTAGCCCCACAATTTAAGGTAATTGAAGAATACTGTCTGGTTACATTGGCCGTTTATCCCCTTCTCTCCAGTGTATCCATCGGGATTTGGCAGCCAGGAACATTCTGCTCTCTGAAAACAACGTGGTGAAGATCTGTGATTTTGGCTTGGCCAGAGATATTTACAAAGATCCTGATTACGTGAGGAAAGGAGATGTGAGTGAAGAGATCTGAGTTCTCGGGGAGGGGGGGGTGACCCCACTATTAATTATCCCTCTGTGTGTGTGTGTGTGTGTGTGTGTGTGTGTGTGTGTGTGTGTGTGTGT
>JAHTLZ010000288.1:5788321-5810445 GCA_023846285.1 Phrynocephalus versicolor
CTATCTATCTATCTATCTATCTATCTATCTATCTATCTATCTATCTACACCAGGCAAATAAACAAAACAAAACAAGAGACAAAAACACACGGCACCTGCAAGATTCTATTTTGATGTCAGCTATCAAGGACCAAGTCTGCTTCTTCAGATTTATGGGAACGGAATGAAATGTTGATTGAAATATCAGTTTCATACCAAATATTCATTGCCTCTTGGGTGTGTGGTACATTTGCATGCAGTGCTTTGGCTTAGTACGTGAGGGAGCGGGTGGGTGAATGGCTTGAGTGTGTTAGTTAGCGAGTTGCATAAGTAGTTGCAAAAGTGGAATCCACATCCAGTCCACCAGGAAGTTTGGGAAAGGGTTGGGCCAAGAGCCAAAAGGGGCTGGTGAGACAGGAAACTCTCCCGTTGGCAGCAAGGTGGGGTTCTCAGGGATGGGCCACCCTTCATTGGGATGCAAATGCTGTTTGGGATTAGCCAGTTAGAGGTGGCCTCCTCTGGCCTGGCTTTGGTAAACTGTGAGCCCAAGCACCTGGTAATGCCATTGTTAATCATGTGTAGCCGAGAGACCTCGGGAGGGCCCTGGGTGTGAGCCTGTCCTTTGCAGAGCCAGCTTGGGGCTAGGAAAAGAGAGTGTGAGAGAAAGAGGAGGAGGGTGTGTGTGGAAGATCAAAGGAGTGGAGCAGGATGGATTGGCAGGGCCAAGCCAAGGAGAAATGAACACCATGTACGCGAGTTAGCCTTTGGGGAGGAAAAAGCCAGCATGTATCCAGGTTCCATAAGATGCAACAGCAGTAGCAGCAGCAGCAGCAACAACAACCACAACAACAATCAAAACAGCCACAACCTGCCAACGCAACACTTCGCTTCCACCCCATCTTATGCGGATTACATGGGATTCCATCCCATGCCGAGCATGGACGGCCGTGGACAACCGCCAGGCGCATGGGGGGCGCACTATGGCCTCCAAAGGGAGGACTGGAACCCTTACGATCCGGGACCCTCCGGTGCAGTGACCCCGGGCCATATGAACGGATCTTCTCCTGGGCAAGTTTCCTACAGTTCCGCCGATTACAGCGGCCTGGATCCTGTTGGTCCGAGGGCTTTGCCGTCGGTCGATACAATCAACGCAGACGAAATCTCTCCCCACAGCCAAAGGCACAGCTCTTACGAATGGATGAGGAAGACGGTCCAGTCCACAGCCACAGGTAGGTTGGCAAGGTCCACAGGTATTCTGCAGCAAGGGGGCACTGCCTCAAGCTCTCCGTCCCCCAAGAAGAAAGGGAGATCCCTCGCTTCGATGGAAGAGCTTCTCTGAGCATTCCTCATTTGTCTGCCCAGCCAGCAATGCTTTTGAGGCATCGTCCTTCTGACAATGCTGGAAGAACTGGCAGATTATCACAAGCTTTAGTCAGAGAGCATCTCCGGGGGAGGGGGAAAAGCAATGTTTGGATGGAACATAAGAACATACTTGAATAAAAAAATAATAACCTCCAACTCCATCCTGGGTGCTAACTGGGAGGGCTTACTTATTACTGCAAAATAATGTGCCTATGATTGCAGCCCTAAGCATGCTCTTTGGACACGCTGGTTCGATTCTGAGGGTTCACTTGGCGGAACTCAAGTTCTGGGCAAGACTTTTTAAAAAAGATGCTGCCTGGTTCCAGATTTATCTAAAGAAAGTGCACCGAATGAATTGGAAGTGCATTGCTAGGATTATTTACTCCAGCTTGTTCTAAATGGGACTCCGCTTGGATGCAACCTCCCCTTTTGAGATGAAAGGGTAAACTTTTCACATTTTCTCCTATTTTGTATGACAAAAGGACCAAAGTGGCATTTAATCAGCATTTGCTGTTGTATTTACTTAAACCTTTTTATCTTCAGGAGCCCCGAGACATCAGTAATGAAGGAGGTCTGTAGCATCACTCCTTGATTATGATGATACAGGGTTTCTTACATTAACACTTCAAATAGAAGCCCGAGATGAAAAGGGCCTCCTTCACCTTAAAATGCTAGGTTCTCCCAAAGAATGCAGGAATTTGACACATTCAACATTATCTCTAGAAAGGCTGCCCTGCTGGCATTTTAATAGCAATAAGACAGTCATAAAGTACAGCAGCTGTAAAACATATCTCAGTCCCCCAGGGAAATATTTTTGCTAACAGACTGGAGTAAAGATACAGAGAAGGAGTGGGGAGCCAGTCTTGATAAACTGCTAAATATTTTGAATGGTAGCACAGGTAGTACACGTATCTATAGAGCAATGGCTGAAGCCATTGCAAAATAGTGATTGCAAAGAGAAGGGTGAATAAGAAGCAAAAACTACCAGCATTTTTCTCAGCCTCCTCAGAGCACCCTGGTTTCATTGCTGTCATTATCTGTAAACCGCCCAGAGTTCCTTATGGAAGATGGTGCGGTATAAAAGTGTAACAAACAAATGAATAAATAAATAATAAGAGTGGTGAAAGCTTTAGCTGTATGATCTGATACTCCATAAGGGAATTCAAATATGTCAGGAGCACCTGAATAAGAGTGACATTGAGCAAGGTGGAACAGCCTTACACACCTTTAGCTTGTAGCTGTTAAAATGATAATAGAATAAGGCAGATGTAAGTCATCTTACTGTGTCCAGCAGGTAAACTCTGGTATTCTGGAATATTCAAATATGAAACGATTCAAAAGACAACCAAGGTTTTTAGCCATTATGAAGTTGCCATCTCCCTATTGTTTCTGATCTATTGATTGTAGTATTAAATACACACATACATCTCCCTATTATATAGGAAATGTTATAGTTGTCTGCCTGTATTAGGGAGACTCTCAGTGTTACTGATACAAGGGGAGCTATTTTAGGCTATCTATCAGTGCTTTTAATATACTCTGAATCAAGGGTTTTAATAGAAGCTCTTTTGGGATTTACCATAAAGGAAGGTACATACCTGGGCAAAGAACTTCTATGAGTCTCTTTTGTAACAGTTGTTTTCCTGAACCCACCCTAAATGCCAGATGTAGTACATCAGTCCGAATGAGCTGAACACCAAATTTTTAGATGCTGAAGTCTGTCCCATTCGGCCAGTGTTTCTTCTGCCTTCTTGTCCCTGTCTGTAAAAAGGGGGTATGCCAGTAGATCTCAACTACGTGAAAAATTCTCCTTGGTTGCAAAATTATTAACGGAATAAGGGCAACGTTGGCAATGTCCCTTTGTTGAGAAATTAAATCTCTGAGGCTCACATAATTACATGTTATCATCATGATAATTATAAAGTCCTCATAAACAGGCTTGGTAGGGAACACGCTATCCAGGCATGGTGCCCTGAAGTCAGTAAGATATATTTAGGAAAGGTGCCACAAAGAGCCAGCATGACCTTATGAACAGAATAGAACAGAATGTTTACCTGTTTCTCCAAGCAAAAGGACGGCCATATTTTGTTGCATGTCTGTGCAGGGGAAATATAGCAGCCAGCAGAGAGAGATAAAGGGGTTTGCAGTAGCTATCCAGAGGGATGTTAAAAACCAATCTGGGTGATGAGTGTTCTTCACTTCCCATACTTTCAATCCAGCACCTTTGCTTATGGAACATTCATTTCCCTTGCTGTGTCTCAGCTCTGTTTATACACCGATCATTTGTTTAATTGTTTAAAATATACCCCAAAATCTTGCCTTTCTAACCAATACGAAGAAGATATGCTAAGCATCCTTCTCCAAGTCTCCTCACATGTAAGGAAAACTTTTAGTCTGACACCGCTTTATAGATGTCCAAAAACTCTTAGCTCTCCATGTGTGATACACAAATTCAATCCTAACAATGATCCCTAAAGCAAAATGTTTAAACCAGCTCTCTTTGTTTAGAGAGTTTTCCTCTCTTTAGCAGGGAGGAACCTGTGGTTCCTTGATCACTTCACCTGCCTGACTTTTCCAGTGGAGGTGATGTAGGTGGAATTGGCATAATATTGTAAAGGTGGCCATCCTATCGAGATTTATTAGACACTACTAGGTCAACCTCTGAATGCTGCCAAGACTTGGTGGCTGATGCTGAATCCCCATGCAATTCGATGACTTTTGAAAACCCATTATTTGCAGGCTGAGACTACTGCAGTTTGAGACTATATCCATGAGAACAGAGGTTTCTAAAATGATAATGCCAGTTCCTGTCCACGAGGCAGTTTGAAAACATTTAGACACTCCTCCTGCCCAGAACCTGGAGCTATATTTAAATAAAAAATGATTCCTCTGAGAAATGGCTGAGAAATCCAAACAGTGTTGAGATGCTATCATAAATAGATGCTGTGCATCGCTTTAAACCTCCCACTGTCCTTTTGCCCTCCTGTTACAAAAGCTGTCTGCAGATTCTGGGAGTTGCAATCTGAAAGAGGAAGCAATGTTAGCATACTCTGGCCTCCCACTACGTCACAAGCTGTGGTGTGTGTTTTTGTGTGCATGTGTATCCTGGACATGTTTTAGTGTCCCTGTGTGCAGATCCTTGCAAGGATGGTCTTACTATGAGCTGAAATGAGGAAAAGTCACCTCAGGCACCAGAATGAGATGTCATAAGAAGGCTGCAAATTCTCGATTCCTTCCCAAAGGAAGACAGCCTTGAGCTGGAACCCACCTGAACTCTCCTCCAGAATCACATTTCAAACCATCTTGCCCGGCAACATCACTCTGGCAGAAGTCATGTGTTAGACTACACAAGGTGGCTGTCTCTGGATAAGTCCCTCTCTAATCTCAAAATCCTGTGCACAAATTTTTGGGCCCTTTCAGTCAGATAATAAATCCATTCCACGCTGCCGAGATGTTCAGGTCAACACAGATCTTCTACATTTTTTTTTGTAAGGACTTGCAGGCATTATTAGAGGAAGGTAGTAGGATTACCTAAAATACTCCAGCTGTCTTATCAGCATAATGGTCATGTCGTTTTCAATCCTGGGGAATCTGACAGGATGGATGCTTCCTTGCTGAAACAGTATTGGCTCTCCTAAATATTGCTAGCATCCAGAGAAGGGCCTCTGAAGGACCCCTGAATATTGGGGGAATCTCGTGTCGAAGGAGAGGAATGTTGAGCATAACTGAACAGTGGTATAGCTTTAAAGACTGAAATGTGCTCAGAACGGGCCCAGTGATGTGTTTTTAAAACCAGGCAGGATGTATTTCACTTCAGTATCCCAGTTAACAATTAACCAGCTATATTTTACACTAAGCTGGCAGCTTGCAAACAGACTTCAAAGGAAGTCCCAAGAAGATATGATGCCTTGCAGTAGTCCAAGAGAGGGAAGAGGGAAGCAGAGGTCAGCAGAAGACAGTGTAACAAGCAAAGTGATGGGGAATTATGAGGACTTGAGTAACGTTCAGACAAATACCAGATTAATCTGCTTTGGCAGGAGAGGAAGAGTTTTGTTGCAAGTTGAAGAAAGCTTGCATGAAAATAAATATGTTTGTTTCTAGGGTGCCACAGAATGTCTAAAAATATATGTTTCCAGGTGGCCTAAAAAAATAAAAGGGGGGGGGCTTAAGCTATGTGTGGAACATGGCCATTTTGAAGTCTTCCCTGGGCTCTGTAACAAGTTCCACAATCACCACCACCACCACCACCACCCCAACACACACACCTCCTAGCAGCTTGGATGCAAGCTGTGGTCCAGATTGAGTTCCCCGTCTGTTCTCTGCAGCTCCAAAGCTTCTTCTCAGGGTATAATTTAGAGTTCAGCCCATTTCGCAAGACTCCCGAATACCCACATGGCCTCTTCCATCATGCCGCCAAATGCACAGACCCGGACCAACCTTGAGTGACAAGGAAGATGTTTCATGGGTGTAAAACGGAAGCTACTCACAAGCTTGGAAGACAGGGGGATCCAGAGGTAGTTTTAATGCTAATTTATTTTGCTTTGTGAAGGAGTTGTGAGGTCTGCACTGCCTCCTTGCTCCTTGGTTCCATTGTAAGAGGACCATCTCTCATATCAAGCAAATAAAAAAAGCCAACCCCCCCTTCTTTTAGCACTTTTCTCTGCTTTGATATGCCCCCTTGTCTCTCTCTTTCAGCCTTTCTTTAGCAGTTATATTGCCGGAAAGGGTGATGGTTTTCACAGCAAATAAAGAGGCCCTCCCTTTGTTTTTATTGTCCTCTGAAGAAACCCTCTGTGAATTTTATGGCCAATGAGGAAGCTGCCTCTCACTTCCAGGTCCCACAACAAGCTCTGGCTTGTTGAAGGCACAGATTCCTAGATTAACCCGAGTATCCTAAATTAGGTCGGAGCTCCAGGTGAGCGGGGTTTACATGGTGCGAACAACCTGATGTGCAGCAAAACGCTGCCAACTGGGAATAATGCATTTCCATCTTAGAATGTTTCTCCTCCCCAAAACAGAGCTTATCCTTTGATCTGATGTTGGCATGGTGAGGTGGTCTACAGAGAGCAGTTCTCTCTAAGTGAAGAGCTATCAAAGGATCTCTTTTCTCACCAAAGGCACCACCTAGCCCAGTGACGGCGAACCTTTTAGAGACCGAGTGCCCAAACTGCAATTCAAAAACCAGTATTTTTTTTTTTTGCAAAGTGCCAATACAGTAATTTAACCTGTATACAGGTAGCTATGAAGGGGCGGTGTCGGGTGCCCACAGAAAGGGCTCCAAGTGCCACCTTGGGCACCCGTGCCATAGGTTCGCCATCACTGACCTAGCCCATGCTTCTTTTAGAGATCATAGGTTCAATGTTTCTGGTGCCATTGGGAGCACGCTGCAATCTTCAACTTCCTCCCTTAAGCAGTCTCTAGCATTTCCCCATGGATATATGTCTATAAAGATAGAGATGATGCGTAGGCATCAGAGATCCAGGGAGAGTCTTGCGCTGTCAAGGGTGAATAGTTTTCGGTGAGCCGCACATCTTTCACAGATGCCTGTGTAGACCATGTTGTTTTGTTTGTTTGTTTCAAACAGGAAAAACAAGGACAAAAGAAAAGTATCGTGTGGTTTACACCGACCATCAGAGGTTAGAACTAGAGAAGGAATTCCACTACAACAGATACATTACGATCCGGAGGAAGTCAGAGCTTGCTGCCCTCCTACGACTTTCGGAGAGACAGGTAGAAGATGAAATACAAATGTAAAAATTTGCAATACCTTTATAGACCACTAAAAAAATAATAATCAGACAATAAGCAAGCTTGCATGGATTAAACACCGCTTCATCAGGTTTGCAGGCTGTGTGAAGAACTTAAGAAAATCAAAACTTAAAGTCCAAATATATGTGGCAAGATTGGTATATAATATAAGTTATGGATGTTAGATTTCCTATCTGAAGCAGAACAGCTAGCCCACATTTGTGTTGATACCCAGAGGTAGACAGACTTCAGACTTTTGGGAACTGCTCTCTCACTCCAGTCCTCCATGACAGCTGTACGAAAAAGGTGCAGAACCGGAATTTAAGCTCAGTTGGGCAGGAAAAGATGTTCTTTGAATGGGCAGATCCAGTTACCACACTGTGGTGTGTGTGATTGTGTGATTTTGTGTGTGATTGTGTGTGTGTGTGTGTGTGTGTGTGTGTGTGTGTAATACACTGTCAAAAATGGGAGATAAAAGAATACATCCAAAGTGACTGCAGTTTAGCAATCCTTCAATGGCCAATAAATCTTTACAAAGACAGCCATTGGCAATGAATTTATATTCACACTTTGTAAATGGGAACACTGAGTTTGAAAGAAGAGATCATTTTGTGTTGCTTTTTATACTGGGATTTTTCTTGCTGTCAAGTGTAAGAAATCCTGGCCAATCTACTTCAAGGAAGATAAAGCACTCACAAGTGGTACCCCTCTACCTTCTACCTGTTGGACCCCAGAATATTTCATTTAAACTATGGAAAATCCTGACTAAGGCTTAATTTCTCCATTACTGTATTGCAATTTAGGATGAGGAGCATGCACAAAACATTGTCACTAAATGCTTCTTTGACTGCTGCATTCTATGGAACTCCTTGCCACAAGATGTGGTGATGGCATCTGGCCTAGAGGCCTTTAGAAGGGGGTTGGACGAATTTCACAGTGACAAGCCATGATGGGGAGATGTGTTCTCTCCAGGCTCCCTCAAAAGCCCAGATGCAGGGGGTGGCATCAGGAGACAGGGATTGGGTTGTCTCATGTGCTCCCAGAGGCATCTGGTTGGGTCCACTGGGAGATACTGGAAGCTGGACTCAGTGGGCTCTGGGCCCGATCCAACGGGGCTCCTCTTCTTATGTTCCTATGTTCTTCTTCATTAGGCAAACCTTAGCTAGTACAACAATATAAAGAGGAAGGCACATGCTTCTTGATTTCTTCACCAATGATATTTAACAGATAAGGAATTCAAACACTGTTTTTTTCTTTGTGTTTGTAGGTAAAAATCTGGTTTCAAAACCGCCGAGCCAAAGAAAGAAAACTGATGAAGAAGAAAATGACCAGTTTTGACGGCAGCAGCCTTGGTTCCATCCAGAGTGACTCCGGTTCCATGAGTCCGATCCCAATCCCGGACCCACAGACTCATTCAGAAATAGCTGGTACTTTATTTGTTCCACCACCTCCACCGCCTCCTCCTCCTCTTCCACTGCCACCACCACCACCGCCGCCTCTTGCAATGAATAGCTTACAACACAATGGGAATCTTCAACAGGTTGTAGCAGTAAAGATACAGTAAAGATAAAAGGGAAAGCACTAGACTTCACCAAGGGGTCACCCAAGCTGTGTGCAAGAGAGACCTTCAAGCTTCCCCCAAACAGCTTGTTTTAAAGGACACAAATCCGTACATGAAATACCAAGACCAGTGAGAGAACGCAGGGCCAGCTTTGTCACCCTGACTGAGTGGTTAAGGGTGTGGAATGAAGGCTCTTGCCTGCAAACCCAGGGCCACAAAGCACCACACACAGAACAGTGAGTGCCGGAGTCTACACTTTGCTTGAAAGATTCAAACACCGGGCCGTTTCTGTCGTCTGCTCTGCGTCCTCCTTCCAAATGCTTCAGAGGACAGTGCGCTTTAAAGTGACATCAGGAAATTGAACTGGAATTCTGAATCAGCGTACCTCTTTGTCAGGACTGGGTGTACAGTCTGATTCTGCAGAAAGGTGGAAGAATGTATAGAACGTGATTCTAGGGCAAAAACTGAACATCTTGGGAACCGTGGTTTTCCTCTTCCCCAGACTAAAAGTTCCTAGTCCATATGGAGAGAACAATCTAGGCCTGAAGGCGGGTTGGGCGTACTTGCGAATGGCATTTAACACAGGCACACAGCGAAGTCGCTGGAGTAGAACTGGGGCTTTAGAGTCATACACAGGAACCTGTTCTTCACTATAACAAACAAACCCACTTGTGTTGTGTAAAATAAGGACACTGTGACAATTTGGGGCAGGGGGAGTTGAATTACATACTATTTCCTATTGGCTAGACTAGACATTTAAACCAACTTGCTCATCCAACAAGGGCTTTTGCATTAGGGGGTCTTTAATCTTATTCATTCAACGTTCATTCAAGTTAATGAATCCTGTGATCAAGGTCCTGTGTTTTAAGTCTGGTTTGTTCTTGGGCATTTCAATTCCACAACAAATTTTGAGGCAAAGCTTAACTAAAACTTGCAACAGGTTACATTTTTACTAAAGTCCCTATGTAGTAAGGTAAGTGTTCAAAAAATTTTAGCTGGAGCTTAAAATTTAGTTGAGGTTTAAAATGGAGCGAAGATGATTCCTCCTAGGAGAGTTCAAATAATAATATGTCTATGAAGATTTTCAGTCATCCAGGTGAGGATATCTGGATATTCATAGAATCATAGAGTTGGAAGAGACCTCAAGGGTCATCCTGTACAACCCCCTGACATGCAGGAATCCCCATCCCAGTACCCCTGACAGATGGCCATCCAGCTTCTTCTTAAAAACCTCCTAAGAAGGAGAGTCCACCACCCTCCTTTGTGGCAGCATCTTCCACTGCCTAACAGCTTTAACTGCCATAAAGTTCTTCTTTCCCATGAAGTTGAGTCATGGCAAACTGGACTTCTTTTCTTGAGAGATTGAATTATGTTTTGCTACTCCTCCAAACAGCTTTTCTCAGACTGACAAAGCTGCTTGGATGAGTGGCAAAACATTTCAACACCACAAGAAAAGACTCAACCTCTGGTCAAACAATAATGGATGTACTTACCTTGATCTTCCTAGTCAAGCCAAATATTTTTTCACCCAGCGTGTTGTTAGTCTGTGGAACTCCTTGCCACAGGATGTGGTGATGGCATCTGGCCTGGATGCCTTCAAAAGGGGATTGGACAGATTCCTGGAGGAAAAGTCCATCACAGGTTACAAACCATGAGGGAGATGTATCATCTCCAAGCTTAAAACCGGGGTACCTCAAGGACCAGATGCAGGGGAGTGGTATCAGGAGACAGATATCTAGTCTCATGTGCTCCCAAATGCATCTGGTGGGGCCACTGTAAGATACAGGAAGCTGGAATAGGTGGGCCTTTCGCCTGATCCAGCATGGCTCTTCTTATGTTCTTATGTACTTTAGGAAGCCTGAAATATTGAGACAGCCACCAAGAGTGGCTCTAACTTGGTGGGTTATGAGAAGTCACTTGGAACACAGTGGACCCTCGTATAACAAACGGTTTGTTTGTATTACATGAAATCTGTACAATATAAAAAATTCCGGAGATAGGGGAAATTCGCTTAACAGAATTGCCTGTGGAGCGAATCTGTACAACATAAAAATGATCGAGATTAGGGATTACTCTGTTTTCAATGCATTCCTATGGGAAATTTGTATAAAGGAAAATTTGCTTAACATAATTTCATTTGGAACGAATTACTTCCTTTATACAAGAAGGCACCACTGTATTAGTCAGTGCTTAAAGGAACTCTCCATGGTGCTGAACCTAATATTGGGATTTTAAAAGGGTAATAGTAAAGGTGCTAGATTCGAGAGGCGGTGCTCAGGCTTGGCGATTTGAATAGCTGCTGTGAAGTGTGGGCCAATACCAGGAGTGGAATCATAGCTCCTAAGGAATTGAAGCCATCCATCATCTCTCCTTCTAAGCCTCCCATGAGCAAGGATGCTGGATAACTAAGCAGTTGGTCATTTGCAGATGAATCATGAGACTTTAATAGTGGCCTCCAGATTATCCTCTGTGCCTTAATCTTACCTTGTCTCTCTTTTCCCGCTCAGCCTCAGTACTCACTTTCCTCAATGTCAAGAAAAAAAATAAAGGCTTCCTACTTGTTATCGTTAAAAGTCTTTTCACTTTGGCGGGGAAGGAATTCATCAGGATAATTCGTCTCGCCTTAATACCAATATTTTTAAACCTCGCCCCCGCATCGCGATGCTAGTTTGTGTCCTTTCACAAAAGTCATTTTGTGTTGTTAACATGCATTTGCTTCTGGTCCTCCAGGTCTAAGAGGAGGAACAAGGCTGGTTATGAACCTTCCACTTCCCCACCCACCCACCCACCCAGACAAAATTGCTTTCTCACAAACTGCATCTCACCTTTTGGAGAATGACAAAGCAATTGTGAAATAGAAAAAATAATCACAGTGGAAGGTGTTTGAAATTCCTCCCAAATCATTCTACCATTGATAGCCACAGCTGCCCACATCTGCTCTATTTTTAAAACTCTCTTACAAGGAGGGGAAAATACTTTAATGCTTTAAACACCACATTCTTATGTAGTGGGAGGTTCGATTTAATGGCAAACCCATCCTCTGAGTGGAAACTGCTTGATGTGTGCACCATGAAAGTTATTCATTTTCCATACTTACTCAGTATCGGAAATGGTTTCTTAGTTCTGGGCGGTCGATTTTCAATTATCTTTACAATCACCTTCCTTTCCCTAATTATAATACGATTTAAGAACAAGAGAACACTACCTATACAAAATATACATTCAGTAAACACCTGTGAAGTTTCCTTTGTGGTGGCATGCAAAAACTGCTACAAGAAATGTCAATACACACATTTCTTTCATTGAAATGGAAGCAGATTGTAAAAGAAACAACAATAAAACAGCAATAATTATATACAGAGTGTGGAAATGCATAGATGATTGTAAGAATACAAGGAGGGACACAGATATGTTGGCACAATCCTTTTGTGTGTACTGGGCCAGCACACCAGTCCAAAATGTCCTCTCTCTACTACTTCACACACACACTGTTTCAGATCTCTGTTATGTGGCATTCCTTTCTCTCTAGCCAATACAGATAATGGGGTTATCTGAACAGAGTCCGCTTCCAGAGAACTGTTTTAGGAATAATATCATTATTGATAAAGGGGAATCATCCCACCCAAAACAGACACTTGTTATGGTAAAATATAGGGAAGAGTACTACCTTTCCATAGCTTCATTCAACAAGACAGTATGGTCAAGTCTATGGATCATTAGCCTTGTAGCCTGGATGTTCTGTCATGGTTTTTAGAAACAGGACAAAACCAGATTTCAGTTGGATGCCAGGGGAACATAAACCTCCCTGTTAGAGCAGTTACATCCGCCTATTCTAACCTGGTGCCTCGAATATGCATTGCACTGTAGCCAGTAATGGGGGCCCATTGGAGTCCCTGGAAGTTATCAAATTAGAAAGGCTGACCATGCATAAGTGAGGGGCCACTTTCCCCACTCTCACAGATGAGTCACTATGGAAGAAGCAAGTCACTGAGATGCCTATCCATACACATATATTTGCTCCCTCTCCCGTGCTCCGTTGGCCTTATCCCAGGTTTCCCGCCATCCAATTCAGTCTGTTGAAACGCGAAGGAACCAGGCAGCGTTCCTCAGCCAACTGCACCTTCTGGTCATTGTTTATGGCTGGTCCTCTGGAGGAAGCAAAGCAACCCTGGCCCCAGCGCATCCTGGCCTGCCCTCTGCTATTAGGCAGAGAAGGAGGCTGCTGCATGTTAAAAATATGCCAAGGAAATGAATAGAGGGAGTGAGACATTTTGCAGCATACAGTACATTTCTTTAGACATTGTCCTACCTCATTTATCTTTGGGGTCCATTTTCAGGAGGTCTGCAATATCACCTAGGCACAAAATCATCCTATAGCAAATGCCCCCTTTTCAATGCCCCCCCCCCAAGACTTTCAGAGCACGGGTGCAATGTTGCACCCACAACCTATCTGTCAGTTAAGCGTCCATGCTTAAAGCACATGATACAAAGGGAGTTTCTCCTAGGCTCAACTTTGCTACGGCTGGAGCTTGTAAAACAAGAAGGTTAAGGAGTCCCAATTCTGGTCTTCCATTTCCTGCCTCATTTCCAAGGGACAAAGCATATACAGCTAGGTCCCGTCTCTCTCTCTAAGCCCTTTGCCCTTCCTCCTGTCTTTCTGGCACAACATGGTTGTGTCATCAGAGCAGCTGTACAGGACACCTGAGCCTTGGTGCCAACTGCGAATGAGTGGAGGTAGGCATTCAGGCTTTAGAATTGTCTCACACACAAATCGGAGTCTAGTAAAGAATGAGATTGGGCAAGACATCAATTCTATCAACTGCTGTCCCACAATCCTGGTTGGTTTTCAAGGAATGATGGGGAAAAAAAATAAAAAATAAAAACAAGCCCATACTTTACCTTGTACTTGACCTCAGGTTTTTACCCCTCTCATTTACAACTTCCAAAAGAGGTGTGGAATCACTCTGTTGCAATGAAAACATTGTATAGTACCTTCAAGACTATATATTGTGAGCTTATTTTTTTTTGGGGGGGGGGTGAAAGAATCCGCTTGCATAGATGTAGTTAGCTAGTTAGTTTCATATGAATAGTAAGACCCAAGGTGGCTCACAATATGGTTAAATATGAGATATAGCTCAAACTGTGCAAGTTACATTAGGAAAACATTACTGAGCATATTATCATGTTAAAACATCAGACTGACAACAATCTGACGTCACACCTCGGGGAAGAAAAATAGAGCAATTCCCATTGAAATAGTCTTCCTTCTCAGTTGTCAAAATTTCCATTCGGTAGTAGAAGTAAAGCAGAGAGGAGCCACCCACTCCTACCCCTTACACAGAAGTTCCACATGTTGACAGTAACATAAAAGTGCCCGGTGGATGCATCCATCCACAGGATGGTAAAACAATGTTATTTTTACATCTGAACTTCTAATGTCTTTTGCAATGGTAGTCAAGTAGTCCACTGGGTCTTTTATCTGCATCTTTCAGCTTGCAAGTCAGCTTGTCCTGTGATGTTTAGACCATTAGGAAGATAATAAGCAAGAGCAGTGGTATAGGGCTCTTTTAATTTCCCACTATCAGGCTCATCCAGGACTCTTGCCAACCTGGAGTCAAAAATCTTATCCACTACATGCATCTATTTAAACAAAACATCTTATCTTTTAGCCCCTATCAAATCAGTGCTCCAGTTGCTGTAGGCAGAGCATATCCTAATCAAGATGAAATGAAAGCTCTTTTTCTTGGTGGGGGGGGGAGGTTAGTACTAAAAGAGATCTAAAGAAAATGTAGATAAGAGCAGAAGAGGCACGTGGAAGGAGGGGGTGTTTTTATCTTTTGTTTTACAGATATCACAATGAAGTGAAAGAGGTTAATATAAGCAGCCTGGAAGGAGGGGCCGTGGTGGGGAGAGAGAAATCAAGTAGGAAGGAAATGACCAAATATAGGAAAATAATTGCAATGTGAGATCAACCCAAGAACCAAGGATATATAAGTTAGCATTTTCTTTGCATGTTACCTGGCCTACTTTTTTAAAAAAGGCCTACAAATAATGGGCAGGTAGCCATCCTGACTAGCAATATGGACCGTCTTCCAGGTCTTTTAAGGCAAGATATGCTGGTAGTTTTGCCTTCGGCACTACCCACCACCGAAACTGGCCTTGATCACCGTGGAATTTCTCCTGAAACTGAAATTCAGCCTTTGGGATGAAAAGGGTCACCTGCTAGAATCTCTCTCTCTCTCTCTCTCTCTCTCCTCACACACACACACACACACACACACACACACACACAATCTGGAGCCTTCCCTCTCTCTTGGGAATGAATTGAACACAAAGTTCAGGGGAAGGGAGGAAGCCTTGACAGACTCTATTATTAGACTCTTCTGCCTCCTGCCCATGTTTATTTATTTATTTATTTTGATTTCTTTTTTTTTACCCCACCTTTCTTCTGGGAAAAGGACCCAAGGCCACTTACAATACTGAGGGCAATTTACAGTTCTGAACAATGAAAACATGTTCTGCAAAGCCTGATCTAATGAAGGACTGGGGTGGGGGGGGTAACTGATTTCTCAGCAATTAGGGGTATGAAAAAGATACAACCCACCTTGTAACTGAATACAAAACTAGACCAGGTGATACCTTAAGGCTACTAGTAAAATAACAAAAAGTTGCTAGTGTTTGACAATGTGAACGCATGGAGAGTGGGTGTGAATGTGTGTACGTGATCTAAGTCATGTTATTTGAAGGACTGGGACAGTAAACGTAACTTCAGATGCAGCTTCACAACATCTCAGCTCCGGGCCTCAACTAAGAAACTACCTGGCATTTATTTTCATCTTGCCAAGAAATTTACATCTAAGAACTGACTCCTGGCAATTCCATCTTTTACCATGCTTGAACTTTTGGTACATCTCTGACGAAGAGGGTGTTGCCCTTGAAATATTAGCAAATTTTGGGGAGGAAAGGCCATAAAATAATGCCTGAGAAAGCCTGGCTCTTAGTGATGGGCTGAGAAAGCCTTAAAAATGAATGTAAAACATTGGCATAATCATGCAGGTTAGGTGGCCCCTCAAACAATCTGAATCCAAATGATTTAAGGCAGTAGTGGTGAACCTTCAGCACTCCAGATGTTTTAGACCATAACTCCCACAGTCCTTTGTCATTCATGATACAGGCTTGGAATTCAGGGAATTGTGGTCCAAAACATCTGGAGTGATGAAGGTTGGCCACCACTGATTTAGGGTCTTCAATGTCAACAACAACAACCATTTCAAGGACAGCATCCCTTTCAAGAACCATGAGAACCTGTCTAGTGAGTACAGAACCGGTGTATCTGCTGACGGTGTACAGATTTATTGGAAATTGGACTGTACATTGCAGAATTCTGGGACTCGTAGCACAAAACTTAAAAATGTGAGTCACTGTAAATTGCAGAGAATAACATTTGGGCTGGATGGCGTGGTATACAAATCCAATAAATAAATAAATAAATGTGCACACCTCTCACAAACACAACTCAACCACCTTGCTAAAACAGGGATGCAAGTGGCTGCATTATGTGCTAGCAGACTTTCTGAGTCATCGAACCCATTTTGAAAGGCCTACGGCATATGGAAGCAGCTTAGTCTTGACATAACTAGGGCATTTGTGCCTGCAGCTAATACAACACCACCAGCAACATGGATATCAGGGGTGGGGGTGGGGGTGGGGAGAGATTTCTTCCTCTTAGTAAGTTCCTAAGTAAAAAACCATCCCATTGTGCTGTTAACAGGTAGTGATCAAGCAAAGTCAGAGCTTTGTTACGGACCCATAAAACAAAACCAAAGGAGAAAAAAGACTAGAATAAAGCAATACTTCAATATTTATATCATTGGATCTCATAATCAAACACAGCCATTCTGATGACACTTGGCAAGAGTTTTCACAGACTAGAGCTGTGGTGGCAAACCATTGGCGCACCAGATGTTTTGGACCACAACTCCCACAGTCCTTTGTCATAGGCAATACAGGCTTGGAATTCTGGGAGTTGTGGTCCAAAACATCTGGAGTGCCAATGGTTTGCCACCACTGGGCTAGAGAATGCTACATCAGATGCATGAGCATTGCCTCAATTAATGGATTAACATAAACAGTATAAATAGTGCCTGAGAAACACCAGAGACGTTCCTGCATTCATGAGTGGACTAAAATATCTCACAGAATAAGAAGACCCACTAGGGTTGAAGCTCTTGATGAAGTTTTGTTCTGCCATTTTGTGTTGGTTCCTGTTGTTGAGGTTCATTTATTCAAGAACTATTTCCTTGGCTGCAATATTCTTCTGTGCAGAGACAGGTCTGTTTGTTGTACGTAAAATGCAGTGGGTCACATTGTTAAAGCTGTCTCAGTATATCGGAGCAGAGGTCCATCTATGCCACTACCTCCAACTCTGACTGGCACCAGAGGTTCACCTTTGGAAACCAATGACTACTGGTTTCAGAACAAAGCCTGTTCAACTTTAATCTAGCACGAAAAACCTCAGCTTCCTGATTCTCCGACAACTATATTTTTCATTAAGGGCTTCCGGGTTTAAATGTGGTTCACCACAAAAGGAAGAGCAAAGGAGTTCACGAGCCGGTCAAGATGCCATTACTACTTCAAATTATTAAGTTAATTTTGCCTAGGTAAACACACCAAATGCACATAACTCCATGCTTTAAAAGGAGACGAATATTAGAAATGCATCCATACTGCCACAGTATTTATTGTGCAGTATGGGATATAAGGAACCCAACTAGAAATGCTCACAATATAGGCACAGCAGATACCCCCTCACCCACCCACCCCCCGCAAATCCTATTCATTAGGTCCACAAGCATAATGCAGAGTGTGTGCAAATTTTGGAAGTGCATCTCTGGCAGTTATGAAGCCAGGGTAGATGCTATCTTGTGCCTACAGGAGACACACAGCTCAGGGCATGCGACCAGCCTCACTGAGCGACAGACCCCTTTCACCCTTCTTTCGCCTTTGATATGCAGGACGGTCTCTTCCTTCTTCTCTTTTCTTCGGCAGTTATATTGCCGGAAAGGGTGCCAATTTTCACAGCAAACAGTTTAAAAAAAGCTTTCAGCTTGATGGCCATCAGAAGGAATGTTCTGTGAATTTTATGGCCAAAGGGAAACAGGATCAACCACTTCCTCTGCCCCCCCCATCCCAAATCAGCTATTCTTACTTCCTACACAAGAGTAAGAATGAGAATGCTTGGATTCTACTTGTTCCCACCCCCACCCCGTTTAGGCCTTTTAATGGGAATTCTCATTCACAGGAAAGTGAAAAGGGAAAGTCTTATTCTGAAAATGTATTTATTTTAGAGTATTTTTACCCCGCCTTTCTCCTTGGAAATGAAAAACAGGCATTTGAATGTCCCATGCCTGTTTTCTCTATATGAAGCTATTTTGAAAGGTGGTTCATGCAACCATGATATTGCAATCTTAAGAAGCCCTTCTAGGCTTAAGGAAGAGGGCAGAAATAAACCTTCCTTTGCAGCCTTTTATAATGATAATAAGTAATATGTATTCTAGAATTCTGTGGCATTTGTTAAGTAGATATACTCTCAAGTATAAATAGGTGGGCCTAGGAAAATGTTGTGGGGGGAATACTGAAATTTTATTTGGGGGGGGTTAAAGTATTTTAAAACACGGAATTACCTCATTGCTATCTGATTTTCAAAATGATTTATAAGCAGTTAGGACTTTTGTGTTGGAAAGGAACTTGCAAACTTCGCATGATACAGAAAATATTCAGGTATCTCATATAGAACTGCAAATACTGTATGCTTTATTTTCAAGAATAGGCTATAGGTGACACCTTTATAGGTCGATAAAGGTATCCCTTATAGCTTAGTCTTGGGTTTATTTTCAAGGAAATTAACACTCCAAATCCTTGCCTAAATATTTGATAGTGCATGGTAAACATTCACACAACTGGGCTGCTAGATAGACACTCTGGTTAACAAATGTGTAATATTTAAAAACTGCAAAACCATTCTAAAGCATTTTTTGCACAATATTAGTCTGCCATATTTGGATGAATGGATTGTAAACTACAGAGGCTCATGTCGTAATAACGACTAACCGTGAAGTGGCACACGACTTTGATTTCTGATTTTACAGTATTATGTTTTCTCCTCTATGCTGAAACAGATTACAACACATTTGCCTTTTTGGAAACCTCTGCACTGTTTAAAAGAAAAATTCTGGATCCTGCTTCACCAGTTTTCTCCAACAACTTTCTGCAAAACTCAGAAAAAAAACCTATGCCTCTATCTATTTCTGTCCCCTTGTTCTCTAGGAGATGAAAGGGAAGTGGACATTTGTTTAGGGCTTGTAAATTCCTAACCAATTGGTTTGCCTTTCTGAATGTGAAAGGCGGTCTTGATAAGATCTCCTTGCTGGTCTTTTGTGCTTCATCTTAACACCTCAATAGAATTTAGGGAACCACTGTAAAGGGTTCTTTGTCCTACAGTTTGTTCCGAACACTCACATCAAAAACAACCTGGGAAGATCAGAAGGATGGTTTAAAAACCCAAATGAAGGCTGTGGAGAATGATAAAGGAGCAACAGAGTTATATAAGGGAGCTTGCTATTAATCTCAAAAGATGGGGTTAATAATTGATCATAAGTAAGGTGAGAGCCACAGGGTCTGCCTTGACCATTTCCTGGATCAAAAGAAATTAATACCAAAGATCTTGGAAGACTTTCCATATTCCAAATATAAATATGAATATGGAATATGTTGCTATGAAGTGATGCAAAAAATGAAGTTTGCATGCATAGCCCACCAAAGGAGAAGGCACATCCTTTTGCAAAAAGCTTTCTGTGCTGGTTTAGCAGGTATAACAAAAACAGACCAAAAGCAGTGGCACCTTAGTGGCTGAGTGTTCGTTTGTCTGTTACCATCAACTTCCTCATAGTGGTTCAGAGAAACGTCTAGCCACTGACTATATGCAGAGAGGAGAGAGGCAGGCACATAAGTTAGCCTTTAAAATACAAGAAGATGCCCATTTCTAGTTTTTGTTTGGTTTTGTGATATGTGATCCAGCAATATCAAGCAGTAAAATCAAATTTAAATATTGTCTTCCAGTGTTGCGAGCCCACTTGGATCCATTTGAGGTGAAAGGCAGGGTAAAAATATTTTAAATAAATACATACATAAATAAATAAATAAATAAAAACCAAAGTTACTTAAAACTGCCCAAGGAAACCATGGAAGCAAGAGAAAACAATTGATTTGTATCTTGATCAAGAGTTACTGTATCTGATGCAAAGTATTGCTAGATTTCAAAGACAGTGTTAAGCACAGGCTGAAATTTCTTGTCAAATCAAAGGGATTGATCAGATCATGCTTTTTAGATAAAAGTTGCTACCAAACAGTGATTCTTTACCCCAAATTATACAGATTTATGCCCCAAAACAGATTATGAGAGACCTGCCCAAATTTTAATGATTGATTGATTTTGAATATTTTTATGCCACCTTTCTCCTTGAAAAAGGACCCAAGGCGGCTTACAATAATGAGGCACAATCTACAGCCCAGAACATTAGAATTAGAAGAGGCATCTTAAATCGTTCAAAGGTAATTATTAAAGCTGCAAAAATCATGTGAAAAGAAAAGAAAAAGCCATTATGAGGGCTGGATGCATTGGTGATCATGCATGGTACTCATCCATCTAAAAGTCACATAACAGGTGGTCCATCATTCAGGGAAAGCTTGCCTGAACAGGAAGGTATAAACACTGGATGGAGACAATTCATTTGATTTAGAAATTGACAATTTACATTCATTTCTATGTTTTCTTAGAATAAAGTGCTAGGTAAGGTAACCAGAATTCAGTTTCATGGACAATTTGCATTGCTATTACAGTTGCTAGTGAAGTTTGATATTACTCAGCACTCAATGCTGCTTTTTGGGTTTTATTAATTGTTTTATGTTGCTGCTGTTTTAAGTTAATCTATGATATGTTTTGATCAATTAATCTTTATTTACAGTCACAGATCCAATAAAACTCATTAACACACACACACACATTTAAAAAATGGATAAAACAATTGGAGCATTTCAGGACATGTTTATTTAATTTTGAGTAGTTGTCATGTTTTTGTAATTCTGAACTTATGTTTGTTCCTTTTGTTGTGAACTGCCCAGGGAGCTGGATGAATTGAATAAACAAACACACAAATATTTATTTAACATTATTTATTAACCAGGAACAGGTGATACCTTTAGGCTACTAGAAAATCACCTGTTCCACTTTTGTATTTGTTTTTTTTTTTTTTGCGATGGCTATACGGCTCCTCAACTTGTTTTGCTTCAATTATTCATTAAAAATTTTATACAGTATGTTGCCTTTCTCAAGGACACCCAAAGCAGCTTAAACTGCCTCGAGTTGTTTTTACAAGCTGGCAGCAGATAAATTGCCAATAAAGTAAAGTAAACAATATTGGAAACAATATAAAAACTGGAAGAAAAAAAACTCTCAGGCTTTTAAAATAATGTTGGGGTGATGCTATCTTGTTTCTTCTTCTTTGAATCAACTTCTTTTTGTTAATTCAAAACATTTTTATTTCGCTTTTCTCCTTAAAGAGGACCCAAAGCGGCTTACAGGTGCTTTTCGTAAAATACCACTACGGTTTTGTAGTATATACAGCAATGTGTCTTTGAAACGTGACCGTGGTGGCTGGCTGGTGGAATTCGGGGGAATCCTTTCTTAGAACCAAGGCTCCACCTTCTAACCCTGAAAGAGAAGGCCAACCCTAGGAAAGTTTTTTTAAAAAAAGTGGCATTCACACGACCGCTCAACACGCGTCAGAGGCACATCCGTGTCGCCCGCCGCCCGCCACTTAGGGTTCGGGCGGGCGGCGCGTGTCAGGGGCTGAGGGAGGGAGGTGTATTTTTTATTTCCCGCCTCAGAGGGGAGCGTGGATGGGGCGGGGGGGGGGTAAGGAAGGTGCGGGCGCCCTTCTGCGACTGCGCGCCCGGGGGGAGGAGAAAGCAACGGACCTCGGTCCCCCCCTCCCTTCCCCTCCCCTCTCCTCCTCCAAGCCCCCCCCCCCGCCTACCGCGCTCGAGGCCGGGCCTCGGCGCATGCGCGGTGGGCGAGGGCGATGAGCGTCCTGCTGCCCAACATGGCGGACTTTGACACCATCTATGAGCTGGAAGAGGAGGAGGAGGAGGAGGAGGAAGAAGAAGATGGAGGAGGGGGCGATGAAGGAGGAGGAGGAGGACGCGCGGCAGAGGCGGCGGCATCCGAGACTGTGGTGAGGAGTCAGGAGCTGCCACGGCCCCGGGACGCGCCCGAACCGGTGGCTGTGAGGGGCGCCGGGCATATCACTGTGTAAGGACCCACCGGGGAGGAGGAGGAGGAGGAGGAGGAGGAGGAGGAGGAGGAATGGGGGTGGGGTGGGGTGGGGTGTGGGAAGCGGTCCTGAGGGGGGGGGGA